>JAXQQM020081821.1:0-189981 GCA_034641835.2 Pinus albicaulis | reverse complement strand
TATTATTATTGCTAGACCCCTGTAACCCCAATATTGTTATTATTGTTCCCTTAAATTATTATTGCTATGTCGGCTAGGATTATATTGTGACCCCATAGACTCCTATATATAGAAGGAGGTTTTTTCATTTGTATCATCCAAGAATTTTTCATTTATGTAATGTAAAGGAGGTTTCCCCCTCGAAGTGGCCTATTTCTAAGACGTTGATCTCTCTGTTCTTCTATTTTGGAGCTAGTTTCATAACATTTGGTCTCAAAGTCTGCAAAAAGCTAACTTCTATAGATAATATCTCCAAAAATATTAACATTTGGTATCAAAGAACCTAGAGCTACTCAAGCGTTGAGGACAACACCTTTTTGAAGGAGAGAGGCATGTTAGGTCCCTATATTACTAGTGTAGTTCTTTATTGTTGTTAGTGTGGCCCCCTTATTGTTATTGTTGCACCCTTGTAACCCCAATATTGTTATTATTGTGCCCTTGCATTATTATTGTTAGGTTGGCTAGGATTATATTGTGACCCCATGGACTCCTTTATATAGAATGAGGTTTTGTCATTTGTATCATCCACAAATTATTATTTTATGTAATGTAAAGGAGGTTTTTCCCCCTCGAAGTGGTTTATTTCTAAGGAATTGATATCTCTTTTCTTCTATTTCTGGAGCTGGTTTCATAACATTTGGTATCAGAGCCTGCAAAAACCCTAAATTCCAGAGATCATATCTCCAAAAATATTAACATTTGGTATCAGAGCTCCTAGAGCTACTCAACTGTTGATGACAACACTTTTTTGGAGGAGAGAGGCATCTTAGGTCTATATGTTACTAGTGTAGTCCCTTATTATTGTTAGTGTAGCCCCCTTATTGTTATTGTTGCACCCCTGTAACCCCAATATTGTTATTATTACGCCCTTACATTATTATTGTTAGGTCGGCTAGGATTATATTGTGACCCCATGGACTCCTATATATAGAAGGAGGTTTTTTCATTTGTATCATCCAAGAATTGTTCAATTATGTAATGTAAAGGAGGTTCCCCCCTCAAAGTGGCTTATTTCTAAGGTGTTGATCTCTCTTTTATTCTATTTTTGGAGTTGGTTTCATAACATAAATCTATTCATTGGTCACTAAAAAATTTAGGCATCAAAATGCCATGGACTGTATTCCTGACCAAGGCAATCTATCTAAGCGGGAATAATATGGAATAAATATTTCAACCTCTATATGTATCAGCAAACTTAGTTACTAACCATCAACCTAGGGAACTAGGTGCACATCCACTCAATGCCACCCTCCATATTAGACAAAGTGTCGACTCGATGTCTTTACAAGAAATGATTCTCTGTTGAAGCCTCAAGATCCCTTGATCCAACATATCAAGTATAACAAGTCTCTCCCAATACAACTGATTGGTAATAAAAATATTATCAAAACCTTCGAGAGATTCACATGTACAAACACAACCCCAATAAACAATACACTTTCAAATACATAATCAAAGAAAACCTTCGAGGTTTCAATGTTTCCCTTCAATTAATATCAATAGGATTATCAGTTGAATCTTTGAGAGAATATTCCTCTTCCTACTTCACATGTAGCAACATATCTTCCAGAATATATTCACCAATCCAAAAATTTGTTATGCCCTCCCTCTTATCTAGGAAGAGCTCTTATATCCAGGCTCTCTATTAATGTAGGCATATTAACTTCTTCCTTCGGTGTTGGAGAATATTTCATGGCTTCCATCCTTCCTCATATCGACTTCTCTTATGGAATTCTTTACCAATATGATGTACCTTCACAAATTAGATAACAAATACAACCAATTCTATAGAAGCATGCAGTTAGTCATGAAAAAAAATGATAGTAGCGGAAGCATTTAGACATTACATAATCAATAAGAGACTATACTTCAATACTTCAACCTCCATCCCAAGTTTCGTACAAATCCTAAATCTCCTCAGAAATTAAATTTAAGATGAAAAAATATTACTTTTTTCAAATAACGATCCCTAGAAATAATTCAAAAGGAAAATGAAGATATCTAATAACTTTCGAAAGCCATATGATAGATTATCCACTAGGGTTTTATGTAAACCCTAGATTTAACTCAATCAAAACACAACATGAATAGCTTCTACTAGGGTTTTTGATGCAAGGATTCTGCTAGAAGGCAGATCCTAGCATTTAAACCTCACTGCTTCACTCAAATATGAAAATGCTAAATTTTTTTCTCAAATAAAGCCATAAAAACATTCAGCTTAAAAATTCACATGAAGGAGAAAGAGCTATTAAATCATCTACAAATATAAAATATAAAAATTCTCTGGCCATATATTACAATGGAGAGCTTCTCTCAACTCTTGGCCCTTTACAAAAGTTCTCCGACCATTCCTCACATCACACTCTCTCTTAGCTTATTTTCTTCCTTACACAACTCCTTTATTTATGCATAAAGATAGATTTAATCCATTCCAAAAATCTCTACACATAAATCTCAACGAGATCTAAATTAGATTCATTCTAGATGTGGACTCAACAAAGTCTCATACA
This sequence comes from Pinus albicaulis, assembly GCA_034641835.2. NCBI lineage: Eukaryota > Viridiplantae > Streptophyta > Pinopsida > Pinales > Pinaceae > Pinus > Pinus albicaulis. Next base: position 187,432 of record JAXQQM020081821.1, on the reverse strand, counting down.
TAGAATTCCTACTCCCTAAATTTGCTACCTAATTCTATCCTTTTATTTATTAAAAGAATATATACAATAATCCTCACCTTTACACTTTTCTCTTTTAAATTATTAAAATGAACAAAATAATTAAAAATCCTCACCCCATATTTCACACAAATAAATAATATAATTTGAGCTTGATGCTCCTGCATCAGACTCCCAAGGTTGAAATTAATCATGATCACCTGATCATGTGTTTTAGATCTTTGTCTTCCTGGATCCCATATCTTGTGCTACAATCCTCCATTTGTTGTTGCTTCTGTCTGTTTTTCTTCTCCAGGTCTCCACACTTTATGCTGCATTTCCCCACTGGCTATGCTTTCATATTCTTTTGTTGTCTTCCTCTTACTGCTTCTTCTTTGTTTTACTGTTGCTGGCTTCTTCCAGGATACTTTCATCATTATCTGCCTTATCAGTTCAATTTCTTTGTCCAATGGATTTTCTCCAGCATCTGCAATAAAACCTATACTCACAAAACAATTATTAAAAAAAAAAACATAAGGCTTCAGTGCCTCTTTCTCCTCTGGCAACATTTCAGTATGCTGCTCAGAAATTTCTTCTTCCATCAGCACATTAGTATGTTGATTTAAATTCTCCATGAGACTGTCAGCTAGTCCCTCCTCCATATCACCTGTTTCAAGAATGTCTCCCTGTTCTTTTTATTTCTCTTTCAGAAACTCTCCCTGAATATAGATTCTCTGCTTTTCCAACTTTCTTCTCTGAAGATCTAACTTTCGATATAACTGAACAATATCAATTGGGGTAGAACTTAGAAATTTTACACAACTTTCCATACCTTCACTTTCTGTTGACCAATCATCAGATGGTCCTTCTTCCTCTGCTTCAATATTCTGCTGAATATTTCCATGAGACCCCTCTGTCTTCATTTATTTCCAAGATCTTTCTATCTCAGCATCATTCTGAATAGATTTCAGATTCAACTCTTCTTCTTTAAAAAAATTCAAAGTTTGTTCAACACCCTGTGATGTACCTGCAATCACACAGAAATAATTAGTCTTAAAAACATAAGACCTTGTGGTCTCACTGGATGCTTCAGTCAACATCTCTCTTTGCTGCTCTGAATCCTTCATTTGATTCAATTCCTTTGTAAATTTCTCTTCTGTGACATCACTACTTCCACTCTTCCTCTAGCAATCTTCCCGAATTGTCCCGGTTTCAGCATCATTACATTATAAACTTTTGTCAGCAATTTCATTAAACAAATACATTTGTTTAACTCCTTGGAATTTTTCTTCGGCATTTCCATTTTGTTCCTGTTCCATAACAGCTTCGACTTGCTGTCTTACCCCAAATAAGAATTCATTTATGATTTCTTCCTGTTGTAACCAATCAACACTTTCCTTCTCTGAAAGGAATTCTCTACCAGACTTTACCTCAAGAGTTTCATTCTCCTTTGTGACAGTTCCATCAAATTTCTCACCGTATTTCACACATCCTGCAAACATACATAAACTGTGAGAAAAAATGTAAGGCTTCATGGCCTCATCTATTTCTCTCGCCAACACATCTTCAGATGCTTTTGAACTATCCCAATAGTTCATGAGATCTTCCTCACTGATCTCTTCACCCATAATTGCACCATGTTCCGGGACACAAATGGAAACATCCATTTTTAACTCAGCCTCTCCGAGTTCTTCACAACTCAACATATGCTCGAGCTTCCTCAGCTCTTCCATCAACTGTATGTTTACCTTCTTTTCCCTCTTTGTGTGTAGCTTCTACCACTTCACCTTCTTTCTCATGGTTCAACCATGTGTATGGTTTTGCACGTTTTCCTACAACAACTCCATTAAAAATTCAAGGTGAATTGTTATCTCAACCTTCTCCCGCTTGTACTCTTCATCCGTAAACTATTCACATATGCCGCTTACCTTGGCATTTTCCTTCTTCTCCCCTTTGCTGTGGTATTCATCAGATCTTCGGAAATGACTATCAACAGTCATCTTCTCCTTCTTTGTGAACTGCATCTGTTCACGTGTGGACTTTATTTAATGCACTTCTCAGCAATCCTTCACACTTTCCATTCATCAAAATGCAAGTTCTCCTCCTGCACTTGGCTTCTCTTGGTTCTCTGTCTTGGAACCAATCTCTGGCAACCCTCTTGCTGCAAACAACACTTTAGTAACTCATGTGTTACAATAACCAATTCTTTGGTTGTTGGGCTCCGTCGATCATGCACCCAATTACATTCAGACTTTGGACCTATCTTACGACTCTTTGACTTCAGAATTACACCAATTTTTCATTTTGGATGAAAATACTCAATCTCAATTCAAACTATCAAAACTTTCATTTGACTCTAACATCTGTTTTCACTTCAAGCTTTGTCCCAATAACAATGATAGTGGATATTTTGACTTAATTGAAGTTATACAATTCTTCAATAAACATACACCCCTAATACATTTAGGATGTAAGTCTTCACCCTCTTTCATACTTCATTCTTATGAAAAATCATCAATTTTCCTTATCATTTCACATGATACTGAAGTCTTTAGTCGAATTGCAATTCAGGTTTTCCAATATTTATTTTAAGGTGAAAATAAATAAACCATTCAATCTTAAATTTTCAAAAATACCTTCCCGAATTATCATACCTCATGTTCCTGTTAAGGTTATTAATAAAAATTTCTCTCTGCAAACTCAACCCTCTGGTTTCCATTCTTCTGTGCCATATTTGTCACTGTCAATACTTTCATGCTCACAAGTTGGTCATATTAATGCAAACATTTCCCTGCACTTATATACACCATGCAACATCAATTCACATCTCTTCACCTATGTACAGATAACAAGCAACTTCTTCAATGAATGATGTACAACTTGTACATTGTGTTCATCCTGAATATCACCTCCTTAAATGCCATCACATGATGGTAAAAACAAAGGTTTACAACATCAAGCAATTATATTTCCAATCACCAATCAAAAGAATTCTTCTTTTCCCAACTACAGGATTTTTCCAAAATAACTTAACCAAAACTGTGAAGAATCCACATTATGCATAATAAATCATCACACTATGCATAATAAACATCCTCAAATAAACATGCATATTTCTCTTCATGTCATCCAGGATTAGCACATTTTCATTCATTTTCCATTCAATTTTACCTCAGCATCTACAACAGTAGTCTTCCATGCTGCCACTTACCTCACCAATCCTCCCTTTGGACTTGGTCTTTGGTAAGCACATGTTCTCTATTCTATGAAACCTCTTTGAGCATCTCTCTACTCTCTCTAGGCTTCAACTCACGTGCACACAACTGTCCTTCTTATCCAATATCTGTTGGAATTCTGCAAGGTTCTGCCCATACTTTGTTTTCATTCAGAAACTATTTCTAGTCTCTTTCAACGGTACTTTTAAGACTGTGAACTTTGTTTGCTGATATTTCCTTCAACTATCTGCAACCTGTATTTTGCAAATATCATCTTCAAAACCAGAGTTAAAATAAAACATATGAAATCACCTTCAAGATCTTTGTATGATCTCGTTCCATCTCTCATCTTCACTGTATCTCCATGTGCGATCATCCTTTGGATTCAAAGTCCGATCTCCATCAAACATACATTCTTTGCAGTTCTAAAAAAAAACTGAATCTTCAAAAAGAGCTATTTCAATTCACCCAAATCCACACAATTTTGATTCACGCAAATGTCAAAACCCACACATTATGATGTAGGAAAAAAACACACAATTCCTACCAATCAATTCATTGTAGTAAAATGTGTAATTTTACCAAGGCCCAAATTTGTCCACTTGACGAGATTAATTTACCTTTTTTTGGTCTAAATATGCCAGATTACCACTATGTAAAATACCAACCTTTAAAAAAACCTACGAACACTTCCATCATAATGATTCCACTTCCATTCATGGAGAAACACGTACTTTCTCGCACCCAAAAAAATCAGTCTCTGAATTGATGGGCTGAAAAACCTTGAAGAATGTAAAAGAGAAAATTTTAGCTACCCAAGTCATGCAAGTTGTGATCAAGTGATAAATCAAGTGATTTATCTTTCCAAAGACCATGGTTGGGTCCAATCTCATTGCAAGACTATGATGCCATGTTAACGTAGCCATGTTGTGCTGTCTTACGATATCTTTAGATAACTGCACCTAGGCAATGTATCTCAATGGATGAGACCAGCCTCCAGGTGCAAAGGGCCATTTACCAACTAGGAAAAAATACTTAGATATCCAAGGAACTCCAGCTTACTACAATTCCTCCCTTCTAACTCTCTCATGCAAAGCGTGAAGGCCAAAACCCTTCACCTGAGAAACTACTTATTAAGCAACCAAGTCGGAACCCCAAGCCAAGATGAGAACGTGGGTGCCTAATAAGCACATAGTTATGCATAAACCTAGAGCCTCACTGGCTAAAAATAAAAATCAACTACACTTAGGAATTAAAGCCAGGAAAAGCAATACAGGACCAGATGATGCAAATGCATACCAACTATAGCTAGGATTCACATAGCTAGGCTATGCTAAATCAGAATTTTTTCATTTGAAAGATATTTCTATTGATGTTTTCAGCTGAATCAAGAAAAGAAGCATATGGGAATTTTTCCACTACGCACATCCTTCCGCTAATCATTTCTATTGACTCTAACTTCAAGTTCCTTTAATCTGGAGATTTCAGAGACCTCTCGATTTTATTCTACTCCAGCTCATTCACTTAAATTTAACCCTAATTATTATTACCAGGTGAACAATTCTTACTCGATTTTTCCTTTGGCATAACCAACCCTTTGAATTCTTCCATATTAAATACACACTAGCATTCATGCATTATGGGATTTTCTTAAAACAAAAAATGAAAAATGATAATGTATTGAATCTATACCCGCTGTGAGGTGTCCGGAGTTCTCTGTGTGCAGGAATTGGAATGTAAACAGGTTTCGTAGAGCGCTTCTACTCTATGCTGATAAAAAATCATCTGCCTCTTATACTTTGTGATGGTACTTTAACCGAAATGGGAGCTTTTGCTAACGTGTTCGGTCCACTTGTGTTTAACGCTGTCAATCAACCCGTGTTTAATGCTGCCCATCAATGCCGTCCTTGCTTCAATGCTCTAGTACATAGCTCGATTTTCACATGTGTTGCCCAATTTCTGCTTCACTAGTAATGTAGACTCCAGAAACACATCATTGCTTCAGCGTTTATTGCCTTTGCTTCTGCATACACCAAAACCCTAGGACATATGACCATTAGAAATTTGGTCAACGCACATATCTAAGAGATTACCATCATGCATAAGCATATAACATGTTAGACAATATTAATACATTATACATATATCGACCTAGACTAAGCGAGGGATTTAATCAAAGGAACATACACCTAGGTTTCATTCCTATGACTTTTCATAACAAGGATTTTTCTTGTAGACCTAGCCAAAACCTAGGGTTTCGGTTCATGTCCTAGAAAACCATTTTCAAAACTTTAAAGGGTTCGAGATTTTGAACAACACCACTTCAATCTTAATAAATTAGATCTTTCACGATCATATCAATATCCCAAACATGAAATCATCAATTTATCAATCAATATATAATTTATTCATTAATACCCCTAAGTAGGTTTAGGGTTTCACACATTATCAACATACCCTTAGGTTAGAATTTTCTAGAGAGCCTTTTAGGGTTTCTTTTATGAAAAAAATCAGAGATGTATATGGTGGGCAGATTCATCAGATGATTAATCATGCCAAACACGAATCTTTTAAGATTCAGGAGAGCTAGACACAACAAAAATTAGTAATAAAGAATAGATATAACAAACATAATAACAATACTTTAAAATCTAAGACATACCTTTGATTCTTTGACAAACCTTTTTGATTCCAATGCTTTGTCTTGTGTGGCCTTCTTTCTTAATCCTTGAGGCCTTCTCCCATGATTCTTAAGCATTCGATAGATTAATTCCTAGACAAGTAATAGAGGTAGAAAGATTATTAGTATTTAATATAATCAAAACTTTAAATAAGTATATTAAACTAGATTGAGAGGGAATTAGATACTTATCTTGAGTTGTTGTGGGCTCCCTCCAAAGCTTTAAGGGATACCTAAAATATTATAAAACAAGAAAATATTTTTCCAAAAATATGTTAAACCTGTTACTAAACATAAAATATATAAATGAAATATTTAAAGTTAGGAACAATGTGATTTTTTTTTCTTTTTGCTAAGTTAAATTAATCTATTATCAGTAGGAAAATAATGTACAACTGGCCGAGGCCATTACTGTGCCATCAGAGAGGCAATTAGACTGACATTGACTGGAATAGGGCAGCCCTGCAAGGGGCGCCAACTTGAAGAACCCAGAACATGGAAAAATCCCACGCAGGGGATCGAGCTAGAAAAACATGGGTTTGTAACCATACATTTTGCTAAGACCCAGACTGGAAACTGAAACTGAAACATGACTAGACTATGAAACAGACTGGAACTGAAATTTACAAAAAGTGTACCAGTATTGAGATAGACATTGATATAGCAAGACAAGCCCTCCACGAGGGTAGCGAAAAAACAGAAGCAACCAGCAAGAAGAGACGAGTTACTCATCCGGCGGGACCTCTTCAAGCCTGCAGCTGTAATCTTCTGGATTGCTGTGATCATGGGGGAAATCGTCATTATGGTGAGCAGCCTCAGCAGCCGAAGCATGAACACGAACAGAGTCCGTCTGCAGAGCCGCCCCGGAAGCCTCAGGCTGACTCCCCACGCTTTGCTGCACCTGGTTCAAGTGAGTACCGGCTTCAGGAACGGGCTCCTCAGGCGGAGTCTCCGGAATAGGCTCCTCCAAGAAGACCACGGAGATGGCCACCGTCACACGAGGCTTGTTCAATGCACAATCAAACGAGAAAAGAGCAGTATGCGACTGAGCGAGCAGCTCATCACCTGAAGGGGAATCCAATCTTCGACCAGAACGCAGCAGACGCCCCCGGAGGAGGCGAGGGAGACAGTCAGAGTGAGAGGAGTCGTCCGAGGGTGAAGAGGAGGGAGAGGGGGACGGCCTTCTGGCAGAGTGCGAAGACCCCCTCCTGCACCTCATACGCTGCCTTAACCTTGGCATAGTTGCAGAATTCGCAGGATTGGAGTTCGAAGGAATCTGAGAACTCGAAACAGGAGGGATGCCCAGCACAACAGTCGCGAGGCGACAGGAGCCAACAACAGAAATGTGTAAGCTGTCGTCAGCTTGCAGACAGCAAGTGAGCCGACTTCGCTTACCAGTTGAGGTGCGATCGGTGGCTCTGTTCAGAGCAGAATTGCAATGCGCATACAGCGGTTGGGGGGCGAACGTCTCCATGGCTCTTAAAGAACAAAGACTGCAACTCTTCATATGCAGCATTGAATTGCCAATCTCGCAAATCCTGTGCGTGATGTGGGTTCTGCAGTCGAGGCAGCATCGAATCGCCTCACCGAAAATGAGTTTCGCCATCAGAGCTAACTCCATTAAACACAATCTGGAATGTATTAACTACGAGCAGAGATAACAGGCTTAACGTTTGCGGTCGGACAGGTGTAGTGAATGCTGCCGCGAGGGAGGGCATGTGGCCTCCCGTCCGGTGGCGCCTGTCCTTTCACATTCATTTGCCACCGAAGCACCCGCATCAGGAAGGAACAATGTGATTATTAATGTAAGTCCCTTATGCCATTCTCTTTGGGATTCGATCTCTTGGGAGAGGATACTTCTTTAGCCACATTTACATGATCTCGATCTCTTTTCTTGATTCTATAATTGTTGGGACACTCACTTATATAGTTCCCCATTTGTGACAATGATAGCTTTCAATCTTGGACATATCAACCTTCCTCCTTGGACCTATCTTCTTGAAGTTTTCCTTGTGATGAGAAACATAAGCATTTGAAATTTCTTCAATGTTGGCTACCATTGAGATTCTTAACTCTTCTTGACTGTAGGTTGTCCATAGCTCCTCAAAGGTGGGAGTTTCTTTCCAGCTATTGATACCTGAAGCAAATGCACTCCAAGTAGGTGGAAGCCCTAGTAGGGTTGTGATCACAAGTTCTCTATCTATCACCATTTCATCTATGGAAAGAAGGTCATATCTTATTCTTTCTATATTCCCAAAGAAAGTGGCTAAAATATCCTCCTTGGTCATCTTAGTAGTCCTTAGTTCATTTTTCAAGCTTGACACTTCTCCAATATTCTTGATGATAAGTATTTTTGACAAATATTCATACATTTCCTAGGCATGCTCAATGTTTTCTATGAAGGGGACAAGGTTATCCTTTATGCTTTCAACCATAAAAATCATAGCCACTAATTACAATTCTCTAAATTTCACTGTATCTGCATCACTTGATTCTTTTGTGGGCTTCTTTACTTTTCCCTTTACCAAATATAAAACCTTTTTCTTTTCAAGGATGAGGCCAATCCTCTTTTTCCAAGATCTATAATTTGAAGCTCCTTCAAGCTTGTTCTCTCCCTTCATAGTGTTATACATCTTCCTTGTAGGTAGTGAAGACTTCTTTCCTTAAAGAGTTCCCTCTAATGAACTTCTTATGTCTCCTTGATCAAATCCTTGAGATTTCCTTTTCTTTCTTCCTTCACCAAAGCTCTGATACCATGTTAGGGAATTATAAAGGCATACAGACTCCTTTTATCTTGATTTTTTACTTGTGATATTATGTAGTTCTTATTATCTTATTTCTTCTTAGTTCATCAAGCAAATATAAAAGAAAAAGCACATAGATCAAGGACACTAGATGTAATCTAGCATCCAGGGGAAAAACCCCCTCTAGGGGAAACCCAATCAATAATTCTTCCTTCAATACTAATCTTGAGACTATTGACCTTGACTCAAACTTCCTCCACACTAATTGAACTTTCGTTTTGATCCTTCCTCAATCTGGTAGCAAGAACACTATGCAGTAGTTTCTTTGACCTTGGAACTTCGAACTTTCTTCTGGAACTTTGATCTTGGAGGGAAGACTTAGATATTGATTCTAGGAGTTTGATTTTGACCCAATACAAATTCTTAAGACATCAACACTCAACAAAACAACTTCGACCTATTCTTCTCTTGGTAGCAGCAACTTGTAGCAACTGAAGCAGTAGAATAATGAGATACTTCAATCTTCCAAAATGGATCATGTGACAAAGAGAGAGTAACAACAAAGTTTTGATTTTCTTCCAATCCTTTAGCTTGTCTAACAATGAACTTCTTTTGACCCCTTCCTTCAATTCACACTTTTCTCTGATGCAACAGTATATATCGAATTTATGTGTGTGAGAGATATGTCTCAAAATGAATTCAATCTCCCTATATTTATAAGCTTTTGATGAGTTAAAATTTATGGACTTGAGGCCGACTTGATCACTTGAAGGCTCACTTGATGTAGAGGCTCCATAAATCATATTTGACTCAATACTTGACCTAATTATATGAGTAAAAAGCCCAGTATGGGTCAATTTAAATATGTAATGACTCTATAAAATATTAGGATAATGCTTACTTAGTTTGGATTGGGTTGTTGAGGAAGTTGAGAAATTCTCTCAACTTCCCTCTCTAAGATTAGAAATAGCTTTTATTTATATGCACGTATGTAATCATGAATGAAATTATAATTTTTATGTTATTCTTAATATGGTATCAGAGCGACCTGGAGTGACTTCAGATTTGCATTGTTCAGATTCATTGCCGCAGCCTTGCGTCATAGCTGAAACTGCCGTTGCAAGCTGAACCGGGACCATAGCTTTGACTGCGCTGGAGCATAGCTATATCTTTGACTGCACTGGAGCATAGCTTTTCTCGCTGTTGCAAACAATATCCATAGGCTCAGACGTAAGAAGCAGTCATTTAGTCAAACGAATCCAGAGGTGCTGTTTTTACATCTCTCAACAGCCAATGCTGCCTCCTCTGTTTCGGAACATACGCTGTGTATCTCGTTACAGCCGCAATCTGTATAAACGTTTGCAGTTTTTTTTTATTAACTCAGTATTGTGGCAGAGCGTGTAAATTATGTTCATGATATCGGCGCTGCAAGAACGCATTCCGCCAACCTTGAACTCATGGTAAATGGTTCGTCCAACTCAGGATGCGTTCCACTTACGGTAATTTGACGGGGCTGTGGATTTTGTTGTGATACATTTTAAATTGGTTAAACACTCTGGAAGACAATCTGCCATCGTGAAGCAGCGTGAGCTCATTATTTTATTAAGTTTAAGTTGCAATTTGTTTTAGATCTGTAGAGTTTTAGATTCAGCATGGAGCATATTGTATTGGAAAAGTTTAATGGCTTTAATTTCTACACTTGGAAGGTAAAAATTCAGTTGCAAATGATGAGTAGAAATTTATGGAATATTGTAGAAGCCTCAGAAAAAGCACCTACAGATGCTAGACAATTAATTGAATGGGAAAAAAGAGAGGAAAGAGCCAAGTCTATCCTTGGACTATCACTTGCAAATTCCCAGCTACATCTTATTGACTTAAAGAAATCTTCTGCAGCAATATGGGAATAAATGAATAAGGTATTTGGGGCAAAAGTTGTTAATGCAAAATTTATCTTAAAATTACAATTGTTTAAACTCCAAATGGATAGCGAGACATCATTGTAAACACACATAAATGCGTTAAGAGCTTTGATGAGACAGTTGTCAGAAGTTAATTCTAAAGTAGATGATGATGATGCAAAGGCAATTTTATTGAATAGCTTATCTTCAAAATATGATAATGCCATATTTACTCTAAGTCAAATGCCACATCAATCACTTGATGAAATGATAGCAGCTCTTATGGCAGAAGAAAAAAGGATAGGTAGCACAGAGGGTAGTTCACATAATGAACTTGCACTATTCTCCAAGGGACGGGTGAATAAAAATAAGACAAAATGTTTCTATTGTCATAAATATGGGCATACAACATTCAACTGCAAAATTCGGGCTCGAGATCTTTTAAATGGAAAATTAAAAAAATTAGCCTACGCAACATTTTCGGAAGATTCACGTGATGCAATTTATGAAGATTCTTCAAGTGAGGATGAACCTCCTGATCCATCTCTTAAACTTTTTTAAAGCATGTTTTGTAATGTGATTTGCAAGTGTGTGGGGTTTAATCTTATATTTGTTTTTGTGAGATTCATTTGTGTAAAGGTCACTTTGTAGGATTGATCGCTGATCATATTCTGTACCTGGAATATTTTCCTATAGACTGTTGAAATTTATTCTTCGGGGTTATTTCACAGATGGAAATATTTCCATAGGGTAGTTCAGTGTCAAGACTCTTCTTCGGGGGTGTCAAGAATCTTTAATCTTACAAAGTCAGCATTGATAGTCAGAAGCAGGTGCACTTTAAATGGGTTGAAAGGCAAGCTCGAAGATGTGGAGAAAGAAAGAGCGAAGTCTAGACAACTGCAGAGTAGGTATATTTGCTGATGAAGACTAGATCATACAAAGAAACGAAAGTTCAAAGTATTGTAATTGTGATTAAGTATTATATGTTTTGTAAAGTAAGCATTAAGGGAGGGTATTAGGATAATGCTTACTTAGTTTGGATTGGGTTGTTGAGGAAGTTGAGAGATTCTCTCAACTTCCCTCTCTAAGATTAGAATTAGCCTTTATTTATATGCACGTATGTAATCAGGTGTGGATATGAATGAAATTATAATTTTTATGTTATTCTTAATTTATCATAATAAATCCAAGAAGTCCACAATGGGGACTTATACCTAAAATAATATGACCCAAGCATAAAAAAATACTTTAATAAGTCATTTAATAATAATATAAAATTATTTTCTATATTTTTTTGACAAATACAATAAATATTGATTCAAATAAAATTTATGAAGACTGAATCTAGTGATAATATTCAACACTAACTACATAAGTACCAATGGATTTTTCATATTATTCAAAAATATGTCGGGCCTAAGGTACTACCATACATATATAGGAAATTCCCATCCTATTCTAGGTCACAATTTCCTATTGGATATATCATTATGAGTGATCCCTTAGAAAACCTCACGCAAAGCTTGTTAAAAACCACCTCGTATAGGGGAGTAATAAATACTTCATGAAAGTATTCATTGTGCTTTGAATATTTTTATTTACGTTGCTTATAGTAAGGAATTAGCAAAGGAATAAGAGAAGGATCCTATATATCCCATAAGCCTCAAAAGACACTCATCACACAAAATATATTATTTTCATATCCATATAGCATATTAAACTAAGAACATATCTAGATGATATAGGTGTATGCTAAATGCATTTGTTAAGCAAGAAAGGTTGTAGATAATTCAAAAGGGTTCTCGTGGAATGATGGGGAGGCAAGGTTGGAGATGCAAAAGATGGAAATGGAAAAGTGTTGAGTTATTAGTAACAAGGTAGTGTTATTAATGAGCAAGGGAACACTAAAGGAGATAGTTTTATGTCAAGGTTCGTTAACAAGGTTATCAAATACCATGGTTAGATATGGTTAAGATGTATTTTTAATTTAATTCGGGTTCAATGACAAAGAATAAAGGACATATAAGCTTATATTGGGATGAGAGAAGAAATGCATATAAAAATATATATTATAATTAATGGGTGCAATCAAATTGAAGAGGGAAACATAGCTATGCTAGCTCATAACATGCCAAATATATAATGATGACACGGGGAAAGAATAATAATATTTATTGAGTTAATATATGTAAATATTCTATTCAATAAGAGAATGTTTACAAAGGGCATAGAAGATACCAGAATTTAGAAAAGGCTCTATGAGGGTCATAACCATTGTAGTTGGGAATTGTGTACCATCAAGTAAATAATGATGGGATAAGAGGAATGGGACAAGCCAATGGTGAAGGCTAAAATCAATACACAAGAAGGTAAGGTAAATATCTTTAAAATTGAATATAAATAAAGGAAAATTAAGTAATAATGGTTGTAATGCATGATTGAAATAAAGGAATTGATGGAGGAGAGTGTAGTAGAAGAAATTTGCCAAGGAAAGGAAAATAAATACCTCTTAAGGCCGTGAATGGATTAGGGCATGTGTAAATCATATCTAGGTTCCAGTGTATGAAGAATTAGAAGAGTTGTAGTATATGAACTAATAACTTATGTTTAAACAATCTAGAGTAAGAAACCCAATTATGTTATTAGAGAGTCTAGTGCACAATGGTACAAACTTAAAGCATTCAATGGATGAAATAATTAAGGCTCATTCACCCTAAAGGGTGCTAATGAGATATAAAGTAGTATAGTGTGTACAAATGACGTCTACAAGGATGAAATGAAAATTCAAATGAAGGTATTCCATAAATTGAAATAGATTCCAATATTTAGAAAATTCCAAGGACTATTAGAGATAATTATAGAGGACGTCATATTGTAAATGATAGGCTAGGTAGGAGACATTATAGCAATAAGGAAATGGATCCAACAATAATTTGGGAATAATTAATTAGGAATGAAAATGGAAAATGTTGAATGCATTATTTGGGGAATAAATAAAACAAGAATATAATAAGTGTTTTTATGATTCGCAAACTATTGTGAATATTCCACTAGATAGATTGTCACAACATATCTAAAAATATTATATTAAAAATATGAAATTCTATACTATTAAAGTTTTATTTAATTTCTAGATTTGTAGATTTTATTGTAAACCATAACTAATGCATGCACGTGAATGGAAATTATGAAAATAAGTAGAGAACGGAAAAATAAGCTCACACACATAAGACACAAAATATGCTCTAGGAAACCCTTTCAGAATAAAACCCAGTTGGAAGGTGAGGCCGCTTCACTCTCTTTCAATGTCTGGAAAATAAGGTTGCAGGGACAAAGAAGCAATTTATGTGGCCCGTGGGCGGCTATAGTGCAAAAATAATCTTTTTGTGCTTCTTCTCCTATCTCTCCTAGTTATATTTTCCCAGCTATAGAAAAAATTCTCTCGAAATAATGGAATGCATCTTCCTCCTAGCGGCCTAGTTATAACATAGCCCGATTTCCGACTAGTGGTTAGTTTGACTACATCAAATCTTAACTATAGTTGAAATATAGACTCTTCTAGAGTCTTTTACATCATAATCACGTGTATATCCCATTTTCTATGAATAATGGGGGTTGACGCAACATCCTCTCGAATTATAAGTGTGAAAAAAAGAAGGTAAACTTCTGAGTGGCATAAATTTTTCATACGGACTTCGATTGACACACTTCTTATGTAGTTGGAAGGATATTTATGTATAGAATAAATGAAAATATGTTATGCAAAAGAAAAAAAATGACCCCCAAAAAATGTCATTTGATGCCTAAAAACGCTCCTAAAAGGTTTCAAACCATGTTTCGTCAAACTTGGCCTTGCCAATAAAAATGGTCTCGTGAGATGATCCCTCCACTTTTTCCACTTTGAATGCATCGATATGGATGAAAAAAAATATAATGATCCAATATGGATTATTTTATTTCCAAAATCAGAATACAAAGAAGGGATATAAAAAGAAAAAACATTTATATGCTAGACATTATTTGCAAAGGAGAGAGAATTTGAATAGAAACCATCTAAAAACAGATTTAATTGTAATACCATTGAATGTTGGATGTAATAATTGAGTATATAATGGGATGTAAAATAACGTTGACTCCTCTAGAGTAGTTTATATGGAGTTTGAAAATAAGATATAAATGTAACATCACAATATGTTGGGATATTGACTATAGTCTACTTTGGTTTATATTTCAATGTTCATCGTCTTTCATGTCTTATAGTTTACATTATATCTTCTTTCATTTTCAGAAGAAGAACTCAATGTTGATGGTAAGAAGAAGATATTGAAGAAAGAGGAGAACAAGACTTTAGAGTTGGTGAATTCACCTACATTGCCTTGGCAACACAATGATAACACTTTGAAGTGATGAAACAATATTTCATGTGTAAATTGTAGTCTGACCAATATTAAGTTGGAAACTCATATTGTAATACTTGACATTTTATATAATACAATTTATGTGGTTGAGATTATTTATAGTTTCACTTGATATTATTTAGTATTGTAATTAACATATGTAACTTTGCATTTACATATTAGATGAATATGCATATTGTATGTTTTTTTTTTAATAAATTTAGTCGCAAAATAATACTAATTAATTTTATGTTTATTAATAATGAACACATCAAATAAATCTAAAACTACTAAATTAGTACTTTATATTGATTAATGATGAACACGAATAAAATGAATATACAACTAAATTAGTAGTTTATAATGATTATTAATGAAGGTAAATGAAATGAATATAAACTACTAAATCAGTCATTTATATAATGAATATGAAACTACCAAAAAATGATAAATGAATACTACAAATTATAAATTTGTGATTAAAAATGACGACTAAAATTTTCATATATATGACTATTAGTAGCTAATTTACAGTATCTTATAAAACAACAAAAAATTAGTCATATTTCTTTGGTCATTAATTGGTTTCAAACGATGACTAAAATTTGCATATATATGACTATTAGTAGCTAATTTATAGTATCTTATAACATGACCAACATTTTGGTCATTAATTTAATTTCTTAAGTTATCATATAATAATATATTTTGGTGTATATTTGGTTATTAATTGTGGCAATTACTGACTAAATGAATGACTAAATATACCACTAGACAATAAAATTGAGACAATCAATTAATGACTAAGAGAAAAATCAGTAAAAGTTGGTCACGTTATAAGATATTGTAAATTAGCTACTATTGGTCACCAAATGAAAAATGATCGTTTATATGCAAATTTTGGTCATTTTTTTAGTAAATAATTATCCATTTTATACTAGTGCAAAGTGGGCCAAATATGGGTGACACGAGGCACCACGTAGGCATTGATTAAGTTAGCATGGTGTAGGCATGATGTAGTTAGTTGAGGATGTGGAGGAACCTCAAATTTCATGACGGGGAGTCATTTTAGCGAATTTTTGTCATGTATTTGGTAATTAGGAAAAGGAAAATAAAAGTGACCTAAGTCAGGCCTCTAGGACTAGTCAATGAGCCAGTGAAAATTAAGGTGCATAGTAGGTGGCACGAATCAACCGTTGACCTAGGACTCCTGAACTGCATTGGAAGGCGTGCCAAGGAATTAACATAGTGACAAAGTAGCGAGATCAAATTCAATCATGTAAGTAAATGAGTCAAAAAGTATTTGGGCCTATGTGCTAAATTCAACATTTAAGCCATATTTTAAGGGTTTCTAAAATTGTGAAACCTATGCTTAAATCTTCTAATGGAATTAATGGAATCTGTGGAGATTTGAGATGTAAGGAAACAAGGACCATGAAAACTAAAAATAGTAATAGTAAAATGTCTACATTAAAGAGAGCCATCCTTGATCACAACATTATTGCATCAATTCATTTAATGAGCAAGGACAACCATGTTGAGTATTAAATATCTATGATAACATGATAAAAAAACTAGATAAGCCTTACAAAGAAATATTGGAGACTATACCAGTGTATGTTGGTTAAGTAAATTGAGCCCATACTCATGTGCTTGATTGAATATCAATGTGCCATATTGTAGGTAGTATGAGATGATTAATGAGCTAAAAATTGCATTATTCACAACGTTTCTTCTGAAAAAAAAATCAAGAAACACTGAGTTTGTGTGTGAGTGTAATGGTGTATGAGTTATGGGGTGCATGTGTGAGACCTTTGTGAAGTGTGGGGGTGCAACAAAGAAGATAGAGAAGAGAGTGTAGTATATTTGAAGTTGTAGAGAAGAGCAAAGCTAACAACATGGATGCAACTTAGATAGGAATGAGTTGTAATAGAATACCGAACATGTTCCTTGTGTTTTATATAATATAAATAAGTCGCTGATTTCAATTTGAAAATTGTATGAAAATAGGAAAATTGGCTGAAGTAGGTTGTGGCCTACATTTATAATAGGTTGGAGTCTCTTGGAAAGTTCTAACTTGGTAATTTGAGGGGGGTTGTGGCCTCCTGTGAGTGGGTCCTCACAAAAACATTGATGTAAATAAGTAGGAACTTATATTACATCATATTAACAAACATATTGGTGGTTTTTCTATTTTGGGTTTCTACATTAGATCCTTGTTTCCATGTGTGTATGATGACCATATTGATGGTTTGTGTATGTGAATAATTCACTTTGTTACTTATGTATTTAATTGTGAATTCTCACATGGATGATTTCTAAATATAAAGAGAAAATAAGAATCAGGAGTGAATGCTAAAATTATATTTTGGAACTAGCTCACAAAATAGAAGAAAAGATAGACCAAGGAAATACTAATTAGCCTCTTCGAGGGGGAAACATCCTTTACATTACAAAAATGAATAGTTCTTGGATGATTCAATTGAAAAAACCTCCTTTCTATATATACGAGTCTAAGGAGTCACAATATAATCAGAGCTGACATAACAATAATAATATAAGGGCACAACAACACCGGTAGTGGGATTTTATGGGGAACAACAATAACAATATGGGGAATACATGGGCACAAAAATAACAATAAAGGGGCTACACTAGTTTTATAGGGACATAACATGCCCTTCTCCTTCAAAAAGGTGTTTTCCTCAATGCTTGAGTAGTTCTAGATGCTTTTTATATAAAATTCTCATTCTCCCATGTGGAATCTTCAGCGAGTAAATTCTTCCACTTGATGAGATACTTTGAAATTGATCTATTTCATAGTTGTTGAGTTCTTGTTTCCGTGACTGCTTCAGGTTCCAATATAATTTTTCCTTCATCTTCAAGTTCTGGAAATATTGTTTAAATTGGGATATTTTGACCTATAACCTTCTTTAAGTATGAAACATGAAAAACTGGGTGCACACGAGAAGATGTAGGAAGCTCTAATTTGTACGCCATAATACCAATATTTTGCAACACCTTGTAAGTACCATGGTACTTTGGTGGCAATTTATTATCCTTCTTAGCTTGCTTGAGTGACATTTGCTTGTATGTTTATTGTTGTAAAAATACATAGTCGCCTACACCAAAACTTCTTTTGATGCGATGTTGATCTACTTGACATTGTTTCACTTGGTTTTGCGTCAAAGTGAGGTTATCCTTTAAGAGTTGGAGAACTTGTTGATGTTTGCTGTGATCTTCCACTGCTTGAACCTTAGAATTTTTTCTTAAAGATGATGTGATGGATGATTGATGATATCCACAATGTGCCATAAATGGGGTCATTCTTGATAGAGTATGGAAGGAAGTGTTATAGCACCATTTAACTAGAGGTAACCACTTGACCCATTGTGTTTGTTTATTAGATAAAAAACAATGAAGATATCATTGCAAACATTTGTTCACTATCTCAGTTTTCCCATCAAATTGAGGATGATAAGATGAACTATGAATTAATTGAGTACCCAGAAAAGAAAATAATTCCTTCTAGAAATTTTTAGTGAAAACTCGATCTCTACCGCTTACAATAATATTTGGGTTTCCATGTAACTTTTGAATTGTTTCCAGAAAAGAAAAAACAATTGTACTAGCTTTAAATGAATGATATAATGCAAAAAAACGTGCATACTTGGTAAGTCTATCAACTACCACAATTATGACACCCTTTCCTTTAGACTTGGGTCAACCTATGATAAAATACATTGAAACCTCCTCCCAACATTGAATTAGAATGGATAAAGGTTGTAACAGACCCGAGGTATTAATTATCTCAACTTTATTTTGTTGGAAAACCAAACATTCAGCCACAAAATTTTGAATATCATATTTAAGGTCATCCCAAAAAAATCCCTCTTAACCCTATGGTAAGTTTTTAAAAATCCTGAATGCCCTCCTAAGGGAGAGGTGCGCAATTCCAAAAGAATATTTTATTTGAGTTGGGAATTATTACAAATATATAAGCAATATTTGTACCATAATGAATCATTTTTCTAGCTAAATGTATCAGATGTACTGGGATCTTGTTGTAACTTTTGAATCAGTGCCCACACTTCTTCATCATTCTTCCATTCCTTCGTTGCTTCGGTTATCCAATCTGGCTAGAGAATAGAAATGACCCAAAGAAATGTTTCCACACCCTCATACTTTCTTGAGAGTGCATCTACAACAAATTTTTGCTTTGTTTTTTGTAGACAATTTCAAAGTCATAACCCAACATATTTGTAACCCATTTTTATTTATCTTATAAATAAAATATTTGTTCCAAAAATTATTTAATACTATCATGATATGCTTTTACCTTGAAGTCTCTTTAAATTAGAAAAGGTCACCATTGCTTTAGTGCATGTAGCATTTTCAACATTTCCTTTTCATAGATAGGTTTTGTAAATACTTTCCTTTAATTGTACGACTTTCAAAGTAATGAGCATTATTTATTTCATTAAAAGAACACTAATTCCATTTCCCGAGGCATCACATTCCACAACAAAGGTTTTTGTGAAGTTTGGCGTAGCTAAGACAGGTGCTTGGCACATTGCAGCTTTAAGATGTTCAAATGCCTTAGTTTCTTATTGAGTCCAAGAAAATGCATATTTATTCAATAATGTTGTCAAAGGTGTTACTATTCTCCAATAATTCTTAAAAAACTTGCAATAATACCCTATCAACCTGAGAAATCCTCGAAGATGCTTTATGGTTGTAAGGATTTTCCATTCCCTAATGCCTTTTATTTTGTTAGGATCTACCTTAACACCCTCATGAGATACAATATGACCCAGATATTCCAACTCTTGTACTCCAAATAAATATTTGGAGTATTTTGCATATAATTGTTTCTCCTCTAATAGTTTGAGCACCCTTTCAACATGTTGAACATGATCCTTCCAAGACTTGCTATAGATTAGTATATCATCAAAAAATACTAACACAATTTTTCTAAGGAAGGGTTTGAAAATGGAATTCATCAAACCTTGAAATGTAGAAGGTGCATTGGTAAGGCCAAAAGGCATGACCGAAAATTCATAATGATCCTCATGAGTTCTAAATGTTGTTTTTGGAATGTCTTCCATCTTCATTCTAATTTGATGATATCTCGAATGAAGATCCAACTTGGTGCAGTAAATTTCTCCATGTAATTCATCCAATAATTCATCAATGACCAGAATGGTAAATTTATCTTTAATAATGAGATTGTTGAGCTCCCTTTAATCCAGAAATATCTGCCATGAACCAACCTTCTTGTGCAATAATACTATTGTACCAGAGAAAGAACTTTGACTAGTTTTAATTATACATGCCTCTAGCATTTATGCAACCATATGTTGAATTTCACTCTTTGGGCATATGGATATATATAAGGCCTGATGTTTGGATGAAAGCTTCCTTGAATCAAATGAATAGCATGATCATAGCCACAAATAGGTGGGAGGCCTTTTGGGAGTATCAAATACCTTGGAATAATTGTCCAATTCTTTTTCGAGATCTAGAGTAATAGATGATTTTGATTTTTGAGCCTCTAGTGAGCATAATTGTGCAATTATTCCCCGTTCTTAATTTTTTAGAGGATTTTCGTGCCATTAGAGCTGATTATATTTCCTCGTTTCCCTATGATACCCCTTAATTCCACTTCCTTTCCTTCCCAAAAAGAAATCAAGAAATGTTATTGAAAATTAAAAAGTATTGTACCGAAATATTATAACCAATTGGACTCCTAATACAACATCAAAACCAATATATGGAATGTAAAGCATTGGACTATTCAAAACATATTCCTCCATGGTTAGCTTAACTTATGGCACTTTCTAGTGAAATTTATAGTTCCTCCATTTGCAACCATCACTTGACACTCTGGTGTTAGATATAGGAAGTAATTTAATTCCTTGGCTATCTTACAATGAATTAAATTATGGGTATTACCTAAATAAATCAAAGATGTTACCTTTTTTTTCTTGATATTATTTCTATCTTGAGAGTTTGAGGAGTGGTAATTCCTTCCAATGCATTACAAGATATTGTCAGATTCATTTTTTCTTTCTCTAGGGTTGGTTCTTGGTGTATATCCTCTTCTTTTGAAGTTTCTTGATCCTTTTTGTCCTCCTCTTCAAAATCTATGCAAAATAATTTCTTCTCAAAACACTTATGACCTTTAGTATATATTCTATCACAACTGTAACAAATTCATTTTTCTCCTTTTTCTTCCAGTTTTTGTGGTGTCATATTGTAGGTTGTGGAAGGCTAGGAGTAACAAAACTTCCATCTTTATAGTTGTGAGTGGTAGGCTTCCTTGTTTCCATAGTTTTATTTCAAATTTTCTTGCCAACCTAAATTCCTTCTCCAGTGAATCAGGTTCCCAAACGTGAACCTCATGTTGGATGTTATCCTTTAAATTCCATATGATGACATCAATATTGTGCTCCTATGGAATATCATTTACCATTATATTCAATCATTAGGGGAATTTTGATCTCTAAAATGGGCCTCCTAAGAAAAATGTAAAAAAAAAATAAACTTTATAAGAATCAATAAGATTCAAGGTGATGATGTTAACCATGGGGGATCATTCGCCATTTTTGGAGTAAAAAAGTAAAAAGACTAAAAAATAATAAAATAATAAACTACTTTTTCAACTCGTATTTTCAACTTATCTCTCTACGATTTGACTCAAATTTTAAGCGGGAGTACTCATTGTATGAAAAAAATAATTTTTCATCGAAGGAGTACTTGTTGGCCTATGATCGCACCTTACCCCTTCCTTACCTTCTCGCATCGAAAAACCATAAACTCATTCATAACACAATTTTCTGCTTATAATTCTACCGATGGGATATAAAGGGATCCACCTTCTCGCGTGAGCCTTTATCGAAATCAATCCACTCCTTTTCATTCAAAACCTTCATCGACACTCAATTACCTTTGCACCTCTCCAACCTCTCCACTCATTGCATTTTGCACTCCATAGAATATAACCTTTACCCTTTGCTGCTTCCATGAAAATCTTTTGATATGCAATCTACGGGTGGGGCCCCACCTCCATCGGCCATGTCACCTACCTCCCCGCACTTCGCACTTCACAGTTTCTAACATTTAACCTCTGCCCACTTACACTTAAACTTTTCAACATGTGATCTATGGGCACGACCCCCACCTCCTTCCATTCCATGTCACTCCTTCGCCCCCACACTTCACAATTCGCAGTTTTTCACATTTAACCCCCCATTTCTCCCAGCTGAACCTTGTGACATTTGATCTGTGGGCGCAATCCCACCACCGTCTGTTCCACGTCACGTTCCCCACACTTTGCACATCACACTATTTACCATTTACCTTTCATTGTGTACACATAAACTTTGCGATATGCGATCTTCGGGCACGGTCCCACCACCGTCCATTCCACGTCACCTTCCCCGCAATTTGCACATCGCACTCTTTACCGTTTACCTTTCGCTCCAAGCACATAAAATTAGCGATATGTGATCTACGGGTGCAGTCCCACCTCCATTTGCCACATCACTCCTGCCCATCGCATATCGCTCCCTGTAGGATTTAACCTTTACCTCCCATTGTGCCCATATAAAAATTGCGATTTGCGATTTGCGGGAGTGGGTCCTACTGCATTTCCACGTCATCAATAGCCCTCCTATGGCCTACCTTTTTCCCATTTCAGTGTTAATGAGTCCCACTAAACCCACTTCTACTTTCGCCATCCTGCCTTCAGCTCCGCTCCACGTCAATGCATCTGACGACCCACAATATATTTCACACCCCCTCTACCTTCCGAAGGTTAATGTTGTGGGGGTCCGAATTGATTGGTTTGTATTTATTTCATAACCCCCCAAGGAAATACCAAAAACCATCCATGCCCCCCTCCAAAATCCGGTTCCAATTTGCAATTCAAAACAAAACATGGGCTTTTGGGTGGAACATGCAATATGGTTTATTTAGTTTGCTTAGGATAACCTCTGCTAAAGATTTCAACATGTGTTAAGTATTATAACGCAGGTAAAGGGCGTAATGGGAAGTGAATATTATAACAAATGGGAAGTATTATAATGCAGGTAAAGGGCGTAATGGGAAGTGAATATTATAACAAATGGAGTGGGCGGTATTACAAATTTGAAAGGGCGGTATTACAAATGGAGCGAAGTATTTAAAATGGAATGAATGTTATATATTGTATGAATGTTATAAATGATGGAGCGGAGCGTATATGTGTTATATATGGAATAGATAGCGTTTAAAATGGTGTTAATTAATAAAGGGTGTAATGAATAAAGGGCGGTGTTATAAAATGAATGGAGCGGTATTACAAAGGGCGCAGATAAATCCAAACTCAAGCCATCAGGGCTTGGCACAGTCAGGCTTAAACTGCCTGGTCTTCCTGATCATATCCTACATGAGGTTCTATACCTCCCGGAGTTGAAGAGAAACTTGCTGTCCCTCGTCGAAATCCGGCAGCAAGGACACTCAATTCACTTGTTTGATGGCAAGGCAGAGGTCAGAAAAGCATCAGATCACTCACTTGTCATGGAGGGAATAGAAGAAGGGAGACTCTTGAAGCTGAAAGGTTCATCTGCTCATGCTCAAAACTTTGCATTCAGCTCACATCATGATGAAGGTACATTTCCATCAAGTCTTTTATGGCATGCTAGATTTGGACACTTAAATTATGACAGCCTTCGTTTGTTGAAGAAAAATGGTTTTGATGGACTGCCTACAATTCCTAGAAAACCTAAGGAATGTGATGCATGTATTCTAGGAAAGCATAGCAAACAGCCATTTCATGATTCACACTCAAGAGCACATAGAAAACTTGAACTTGTTCATTCAGATTTATGTGGCCCTATGCCTATTGCTTCTGCAAATGGAAACAAATACATGATGACATTTATTGATGACTACACCAGAATGTGTTGGATTTACTTACCGAAGAATAAGTCTGATGCTTTTCAAACTTTCAAGAATTTTCATGCATGGATTGAAAATGATGCACAAACACATATTGGCTCTCTACGTACTGATAATGGAAAAGAATACACTTCAAACAAATTTGAAAATTATCTTCGTCAACATGGAATCAAACATCAAACAACTATGCCATATAATCCACAACAAAACGGTGTAACTGAAAGAATGAATAGAACTATTTTAAATATGGTCCGCTCCATGTTACTTTTCAAGAATGTAAAATTGATGTTTTGGGTTGATGCAGTTCTATGTGTTGTTTACATAAAGAATAGGTGTCCTTCAAGTTCAATTAGAAACAAAACTCCTTTTGAAATGTGGCATGGCCACATTCCTTCGGTAAAGCATTTCAGGGTCTTTGGGTCCACCTATTATGCCTTGATACCCAAGGGTCAAAGGAACAAACTTTGTGCTAGAAGCAGAAAATGTATCTTCTTGGGGTACTCCAATACCTCCAAAGGATATCGTCTCTATGATGAAGCAAATAAGAAGTTTGTGATAGCAAGAGATGTCATATTTCTTGAATCTTCCAAGAGTGACAAGGTTGTTGAGCGGAAACTTGATCGCTTGGATAGATTCACACATGTAAAGTCTTTCCAAGAATTTGATAATGTGATTCCACATCTTGAAGGGGGGATTCCGATATTGAATCAAACTGTGGAATCATCTTCCCCACATGAAGAAACAACCACGGATGACACATTGGATGATGTGATTGACAGAATTGGGAGATTGAATCTTGAATCAATCCCAACTCAGTCAAGTGACCAGCCAGGGCCATCTCATAAAGGTCCTCCCAAATGGCTGACAAAGACACTGGAGGATGTTCATCCTGATGAGGTTGGAAAAACAGGAACAAGAAGTTCCACTCAAGAAATCAAAGGTGATGTAGATAATTCTGATTCTCCTGTTGATATGGATATTGCTTATAACCGTGAATTGAGTTTGTCTACAGATCATGAACCAACTTCCTTCAAAGAAGCCGCTTCTCATGATGAATGGAAAGAAGCGATGCAGAAGGAGTATGATGCCTCGATAAAGAATGGCACTTGGAAGCTGGTTGATCCGCCTTTGGGAACGAAACCAATTGGCTGTAAGTGGGTCTACAAGAACAAGTATAAAGCAGATGGCTCACTTGACAAGCACAAGGCCAGGCTTGTGGCAAAAGGATTCGCACAAAAAGAAGGAGTTGATTATGAAGAAACTTTTGCTCCCACAGCAAAATGGACCACCATCCGGACTCTCTTTGCCTTAGCAGCTCAGAATGGATGGAAAGTCCATCAGATGGATGTAAAAACAACCTTCTTGAATGGAGATCTAAAGGAGAAAGTTTATATGTCCCAGCCAGAAGGATTTGTGATAAAGGGTCAAGAACACAAAGTTTGCAAACTTGTAAAATCGTTGTATGGCCTCAAGCAAGCACCACGAGCCCGGTATGAGAAATTGACCAAGCATCTTCTGAAACTTGATTTCAAACATTTTGATCTTGATGATGCAACTTTGTTTGTTAAGAAAGTTGGAAAAACAGTTGTATATCTTGTGGTATATGTAGATGATCTTTTGATAACAGGAAACAATGAGAGCTATATTTCATCCATGAAGAAAGAGTTGAAGAAAGGTTTTGAAATGACTAATTTGGGTCATGTTCATTACTATTTGGGTATTGAAGTAATTCAACATCCTAAATTCATATTTCTTTCTCAAAATAAGTACATTGGAGATCTCTTGAACAAATTTGGCATGGATGACTGTAATCCCTTAACCACTCCAATGGAACAAAACTTGAAGCTCACATCTATTGAAGGGAAGGAATTTGAGGATGCAACCAAGTATAGACAGCTTGTAGGAAGTCTTATCTACCTGACCACCACCAGACCTGACATTTCATTTGCTGTTGGAATCCTCTCAAGGTTCATGCAAAAACCTTGTGAAGGACATTGGTCTGCCGCAAAAAGAGTGCTAAGGTACTTGAAGGGGACTCAAGACTTTGGACTCAAATATACACAGGTAGGCGACTTCAGCTTGATCGGATACTCTGATTCAGACTTTGATGGCGACAAATAAACAGGGGTGTCTACTACAGGTTACACCATGAGTCTTGGATCAGGAGCTGTCTCATGGAGATCACGCAAACAGTCAGTTCCAGCAGATTCCATGACCGAGGCAGAATATGTGGCAGCAGCTGAAGCAACAAAGGAAATTGTGTGGCTCCGGAAAATCCTGGAAGATTTGCAGATGAAACAAATGTATTCCACACCACTCATGATTGACAACACTTCTGCAATAAATTTGGCCAAGAACCCAAAGTTCCATGATCGAACAAAGCACATAAATACAAAGTACCATCTAATTCGACATCATGTTCAGGCCAAAACCATCCATCTACATCATTGTTCCACAAATGAGCAAACTGCTGACATCTTCACCAAAGCACTTGGAAGAGAAAAGTTTGAAAAGTTTAGATCGATGCTTGGACTCACCAACATCCCTTCGGATTAAAGGGGGGAATGTTGACACCTAATCCTATGGGATGGGTGTGCACATTTAATATTGTATATTATTTAATATTAGGAAAAAAGGAAGGCCAAGAGTCATTGGGAGATGAATCCCAATAGCCTCACCTCCATGTATAAATCCATATGCATTCTTCAGCTAATACACATTCTGATTTGAGGAGTTACCTCCTGGTTTGACAACAACACTCCTGGATATTCCACAATGAGAAGTGTAAATCATTAGAACTAGAAAGGGGAGGTTTTCAAACAGTAGGTGGAATCATATGATGAAGGCTCTACCACTCACCTGTTCTAAGCCATTTCTCGCCACTCCTTTGAAGATTCTAGAATTTGGCCTTGCTGGGCAACTGTTTTGTTTCTTTTTACTGATTAGATAGTGATGTTTTTTTGGTAAAATATTGATTTTACCCAATTCTATTTTGATTTTATGTTGCAGGAGTGATTGGTTGATGCACGCTCTGATAGTTTGTTAGGATATTTTGGTTTCACCTGTTTGGGTTGATCATGACAAAATATTCTATTGTAAACCCTCAAGGAGAACTCTATATGTAGTGAGTTCTAAGATGAAAGAAAGGTTCTGGAATTTGGAAGAATTTTACTGTAGTTTTGTATGATTGTGCTCTGTGTGTTCTGAGATACATATTTGGAGAGCCATTTAAGCTTAATATGACACACAACTATTATTTGGATTCCAGATGGAGCAATGAGTAGTATGTATATGTTTCCTTTGGTTATTAGTAATCTCATTTTTATGTGTAATCATATTTCATGATATGCTGCTTTGATGGTTCGTGTAATGTAGCTTCCGATAGTCTGCAATTTTATTCATGAATTTGTGTTTGTATAACGCTTATCTGTTAACGCTCATGTATTAAGCTTGCTGCACTCCATTAATTCATGCTCCAAGAACCTCTTTTTTTTTCCATATCTCATTCATATCTGTTTCCTATGAGTTCACAGGGGACAGATTCTTAATCCTCTTAAGCCTATCTCTTGTGGTTTCCTTCTCTGTTCTTTCTCAATGCCTATGCATATTTTTAAAAGTTTCTGCTCATTTTTTTGTGGCCCATTTAAAAGCCATCAAGCCTCATAGCCTTTGGAGCCCTCTCACAGGTATAGGGAATTCACATGAATCAACTCCAAGGTCTTCTCCATCCATGAACCACCAAAACCATTGTTCTCTTATTCCATATTTTATCAAATACATTTATACAATTGTCCACATTTAACCTTTGATTTTAAGATGTCATAGGCACTAGTATTTTTCAACTCAAGGATTTCTCTAGGAGCTGCAACAAATTTTTGGTGCCATTGTCGGGGAATGAATTAGAAAAACTTTCCCTGGGATACGAAATTATCTTCACCCTTCAATTAGGTGAGCACGAAAGGTTGAGAGTTGCATAGCCCTCACCTTAGAGACTCCACTATTATCAAACTTCAAATCAAGTGTAATCCTGACTTACACCAGGCCTCATACCCAATCAGATACTTCTTAGTAGAGAACCCCTTCTATATCTCATCTTGAAAATATTATATTAAAGAGAATCTGGAGGGAGAAGCAACCCATCCAGGATGACCTATCCTCATTTTCTCTAGAAGATTCACCTTCCTCTTCTAAAAAATCTGATATCTATGGTCCTGGCTCCACAGCTCGTGTACTTGAGTATCCTCCAGAAACCTCTGCTTTAAGTAGTTCATACCTAAAAGATGAAGCCAGATCTGTTGATACTTCTTTGCCTCCCTTGTAGCCTACTTGAGAGGCTGAATAAATCAAGGAAGTTACAACACTCCAAATCTCATTATAGATAAATATCTAAACCTCTACTTAACATATACATGTTGTAACATAGCCAAATCATCCTCAGAACTTACCACCACTGCCCCTCATGGTTGTACTTGATTTCCTCCTCAAAAAATATGCTCCATTGGATTTACCTCAAGTATTGAATGACATGCTTCAAGATTGTATAATGCTCTTGCCTTAGTTCACTAGGGAAGATAGTACTCCTACGCAAAAACATATTTCAAACTTCTGCGCCTTTTTTGAGAATATGAATGTGGAGCACCTAGATGTGGTGTTAAAGATTTTCATCTAATCCTTGGATGGAGAGGCTCAAAAGTGGTTCAAATCTTTTGCTGATAACACAGTCACCTCTTGGGAAGAAATGGAGAATTTATTCACACTAAAATAGGGAGAAAAGAGGGACCATAGCTATGTTCTCACAAAATTCAATTCTCTCAATAAGAGACACAATGAGGATGTAACATAATTTATAAAGAGGTTCAATAAGCTCTATAATAATATTCCAGTTGAAATAAAGCCTCCCCAAGTAGCTGCTAAGGTGGTTTTCATAGGAGCTTTTGAACTAGAGTTTGGGTTCACCCTGAGAGAAAGAAAATCTGCATCTCTGGATCAGATCCAAAATGATGCATTGGAGGTAGAAGCAAACTTTGCTTCTACTGGAAAATTAAAAGGGAAGATAGAGCATGAAGCCAGAAGAAAGAGTAGGGAGGCGGCTTCCACTTCTAATCAGGAGAGGGAATCACAAGAGTACATAATTGAAGAAATGAATAAGTTGATAAAGAACCTCTCAAATAATATGGTGAAGCTTGAATTGGAGGCCAAGAACTCCCCTCCTCGTTCCAACCAAATGATTCCTAACAGGGGGTTTAATCCTCAGTATCGGAGGCCCCCTCTGCAGCTATTGCAATAGGCCGAGGAAGTCACAGACAGCCAAGAAGATCAATTCCTTGCCTACTATGATGATGATGAGGGTGAACCCATCCTGAAAGGGGAAGAAAAAGAAGAGGAAGTCGCTCCATAGGATCAAGATATTGATAGTTACTGTAGACAGTTCATGGATTTCATGCAAGCTCATCTCCACAATAAGTATGACGTCAAGTCCTTTAGGAAGAGAACCTGAGTGCAAGAAAAAAATGAAGAGTCAATACCAAGAGAACGAACCCCTCCTAGTCTTTCTAGTAAAGGGAAGAAGCCATTAGAAGAATCAACCCCTCATAAGGCCACTACATCCTCTTCCACAAAGCAAGAAGTTGATCCTCACAAAGATAATAAGCCCTCCTATATACCCTTG
The DNA here is from genome assembly GCA_034641835.2 of Pinus albicaulis. Classification (NCBI taxonomy): domain Eukaryota; kingdom Viridiplantae; phylum Streptophyta; class Pinopsida; order Pinales; family Pinaceae; genus Pinus; species Pinus albicaulis. The sequence goes on along the minus strand of JAXQQM020081821.1, from coordinate 157,890 downwards.
AAACTTCCTGACCCTCCTAAAGGGAAGTTCGATGAAACCATTACTGAAAAAGGGTCGACACCCTTCAATATCCAAGAAGAAAAAAACAGGGTGGTTTTCGGACCGAATATAGAAAACCAGTTTATAGATTGTGTTGAAGAAGAGTTAGGAGAGCATACCCTCCATGAACAAGGGGATGAGATGGAGTGTTTCCCAGGGAAAAACACTAAAAATCAATAGCATTCTGGTGATCTAGAATTAGGGGCATCAGAGTTTAATTGTCTAGATCCACAAGAGCACCTTCAGCAAGTAGTGTTGTATTCAGAGATTGAACACCAATCAAGTGTGCCCAATGAAAGCCAAAAAATCTTGCTAAAAGAATACCAATCAGGTTTGATGATTGAAGACCACTCAAGTATTATTTCTGAGTGTGCAGACCTTGAAGAAGTTCATAAATTTTCTTCATCGTTAAGTTCTTCATGGGATGTTAAGGAGGAAACACAACACATTGTCATTAGTCAAGATCCTTTACCCAAGATGATTGAGAGTTTGTAGGTCCCCTGAAAGCCTCCGTATGAAAAAGGAAATGATTAAGATCACACAAAGAAGTTGATAATAATGGAAAATGGGAATAAAAAAGAGTCATCCTTGTTGTTTGAAGACAATCAATGGCAACACGGAAGAAAAACAACAGTTTGGAATGAGGTTTGTTTTCTTGTTACAAATCCTCCAGAAAAACTCATTTTGCATGTTTACCATGATCCTTTGGTTAGTATATTACAACCATTACTGAAGGAAGAATTTTCTAGGTTCATCAATCGAGCTATGGAATTCATTGGAAGATATAAGTTGCCACGTTTTAAACCCATTTCTCTACCTACAGGAATGGGATGCCAATTTCAGTTAAGCACTCATTTTCTTAACTAGTTACACTGGAAGTTTGATTATTATTTGATGGGATAATTTTTTATCACACTAAGTGTAGGTAGGAGTGCCAATAAGGTTAGTACTATGAGCATATTTCAAGTTTAGTTTTAGATTTCTCTGCAGTTTTCAGTTCAAGTGTGTTTCAGTTTCTAGTTTTAGTATAGTTCAGATTTTAGCATTCAAAATGTTCAAGGTGCACAATTCGGTTGTAGTTTCACTTTAGTCTTACAATATGCATTTGTGACTCCATGGGCCAATAAGGCACAGACATTAGGTCTGCAAGTTTTCAACGCACTGAGATCAACACGTTGTCCCCAGATGGAGCCAATGTTGGCCTGTGACCACACTTACCCCTTCCTTACCTTCCCACATCGCAGAACCATAAACTCATTTATAACACCATTTTCCTCTTATAATTCTGCCGATGCGATATAAAGGGACCCACCTTCCCACGCGAGCCTTTATCAAAACCAATCCACTCCTTTCCATTCAAAACCTTCATCGACACTTAATTACCTTTGTGCACCGCCAACCTCTCTACTCATCGCATTTTTCACTCCACAGAATATAACCTTTACACTTTGTCGCTTCCATGAAAATATTGTGATATGCGATCTGCGGGCAGGGCCCCACCTCCATCTGCCATGTCACCTACCTTCCCGCACTTCGCAGTTTCTAAAATTTAACCTCCACTTGCTTACATATAAAATTTGCGACATGTGATCGGTGGGCGTGGCCCCCACCTCCGTTCGTTCCATGTAAGTCCTATATCCCCACACTTTTCACTTTGCAGTTTCTAACACTTAACCCCCTGCTACTCCCAGCTAAACCTTATGACATGCGATTTGCGGGTGCGGTCCCACCATTGTCTGTTCGACGTCACCTTCCCTGCACTTCACACATCAGACTCTTTACCATTTACCTTTCGTTGCGATATGTGATCTGTGGGCTCGGTCCCACCACCGTGCATTCCACGTCACCTTCAGTGCACTTTGCACATCGCACTCTTTACTGTTTACCTTTCACTGTGAACACATAAAATTTGCGATATGTGATCTACGGGCGTGGTCCCACCTCCATCTGCCACGTCACTCTTACCCATCGCATATCGCTCCTCGCAATATTTAACCTTTACCTCCCTTTGTGCCCATATAAAACTTGCGATCTATGATTTGCGAACACGGGTCCCACCACCTTGCCACGTCATCAATAGCTCTCATGTGGCCTATCTTTTTCCCATTTCAGTGTTAATGAGTCCCGCTAAACCCACTTCCACTTTCGCCATCCTTCCTTCATCTCTGCTCCATGTCAATGCATCTGATGACCCACAATCTAATTTCACCCCCTCCACCTTCTGAAGGTTGATGCCAGGGGGTGGGGGGGTCCGAAATGACCTCTTTCTACACCGCCTTCGGTGTTATGTGGCAACTTATAGTGATTTCGCACCCCCCCAACCAATACCACAAATCATCCTTGCCCCCCTCCGAAATCCGGTTCCAGTTTGCAATTCAAAACACAACATGGGATTTTGGGTGGAACATGCAGTATGGTTTATTCAGTTTGCTTAGGATAACCTCTGCTAAACAGTTCAGCACACACAAAACTCTTGGCTATTCCACAATGTGAAGTGGAAATAATTATAATTAGAGAGTGGTGGTTTTCAAATAGCAGGTGGAATCATATGATGAAGGCTGGAACACTCACCTGTTCTCAGCCATTTCTTGCCACTCCTTTGAGGATTCTAGAATTTGGCCTCCATGGCCAACTGTTTTGTTTCTTTCTACTAATTTGATAGTGATGTTTTACTGGTAAAATCCTGATTTTACCCAATTTTGTTTTGATTTTTCTATTGCGGGAGTGATTTCTTGATGCACACTTTGATTTTACATAAACTCTTCAAGGGTTTTCATAGGAAAGCTAACTATATCAAGTGGATATTTTTAGGTTAGTTGAAATATGAAATGACAGCAAGTTGTGAATTCAGTAAAAATAGAGGGAAATTAAGAATCCTTTAACTATACTTCAACAAGAAAATCCTTTGAGATAAATGTTTAAGAGAAACTAAAGATAAGGACACCCCTGAATTCGTTAGCTAAACTTTACTAAGAAAACCTTAAGACAACAATCCAGTAATCCTAAAGAGTAGTACACCCCTGAATTCTTTAGTTATTACTTTCAGAAAAATAAAACATTCAAGATAATAGTTCAGTGAAATTAAAGAGCAGGACACCCTTGAATTCTATAACTGAAATTCAAATAAGGCGTTTAAGACAACATCTTAAGAAAAAACAAAGAGCAGGACACCCCTGAATTCTTTGGCTAAATATCTACTAAGTAAACCTCAAGGTAACAAGCTAAGAGGAACTAAAGAGCAGGACACCCCTGAATTCTTTAATCAGACTTTATAGAAGAAAACATTTAGATAAAAGTTACACATAGAGTTAAGGTGCCCAAACAAAATATTTTAATCTAAAATTTTTGTTCTATTATCAGAGAAATGATGTACAATATGGTAAACAAAGGAGAAAAAAATGACAAAGAGGGATAACATCACCATTAACATAGCTCAAGAATCCTGTGAATGTGCTTGTATTACTGATGTCCAAGACAATTACAATTCTCCAGTGCAATAATCTCTGCAACTTAGAGTGTGATCGAAATCCAGCCTAGTAACCAACTAACCAACCAAACAACCAACAATAATAATGAACAATACATGTAGTATTTAACTGTAATTGAGGAGGTGATCCTAAGCTAGGGTTTCAGACTGTAGTTATTACAGAGTAAATTTAAACTTGACCTTTGAGACCATGAAAGGTCGAAGGCCAAAATATCTCCGACTGACTCACTGTAATAAGAACTTTCAACTTAACTGTTGAGCTAACTTTAAGATATTTTTGAATTTTTTCCTATAACATTAACTTTTACAATAAATTCTAAGGTGCTAAAAATATCTCTGACTAAAAACATTAACTGAGGTATCTGCCTTTAGCAAAATTAGGTTGTAGGTGCCCAAATGAGGTTTGGAAGAAGTAAAGGCTAATTGGCCTTGACACCTGGCCTGATCTTCCTCGTAGACTTGTCTTCGAATTTATCTTTAAACCTTGATTTGTTTTTTGTTATCCTTGATTGCTCTGTTTGATTCCTTTAATCTGTTTTTATCTCTGATCTCTCTTTGACTTCCTTGAGTTACTTTAATCTCTCCCTTAATCATCTCTTATTTGTGCTTTGTCTTTAATTTTGTCTTCTAACCATGTCTTTCATCTTCAATCTTTGATTAATCCTTTAATCCCTTTTACCTTTCATTGTTCTGTAATTGTGTTTTTATTTTTCTTTATCTCTATGTGGCCACTATAAAAACTCCTTTATTTTCTTTATCCTATCCATTGAATAACTTTCGTTGCCTTTGGAGTGATCATATGATCATTAATGGTCATGATCCATTGCTGATTTTGATTAATCTTGCGCACCTAATCATTTGATAAATAAGGCTACTCGATCATCACCTAGAGAACCCTTATTCAATAATTCTTGGACTTAGAAATGCAAATTATGCATTTTCTACTGCGTACATTAGTCACCTGCACTATTAAAAACAATTTTTTAATTAAAAACTAGATCCCGCAGGTGGGGAGCAATGGTGGAATTCAGGCAGGGAAAACTGTGGACAGAGTCCAGATACGGTGGCTTTTCATTTTTGCGCTTAACTGTGGCTTTTTGGGTCTTTTAAAGATGTCGCAGGGGTTTACATGGCAGCTTGGGGACTATCACAGAGGAACAAGGTTTCAACATATTTGAACGAGGGTCAATGGTTTTGTTTTTGGGCGAGGAGGTGGTTTCGTGGTTTTTGCATGGGGGTTAGGCGATTAATGGTATTGGTCAGGGGGATGCAATAAGACACTAGAGCGATGCATGGTAGAAAGGTGGGGTGTGAATACCACCTATTTCGCAAGGCCCTAAAGGTTTTAAGTTTCGGGCGTTTACAGATGCGATAGGAGATTAGGGTCGTCGAATTAGGAGGTGGAGATTTGATGGTGGTCGGGGGATGAGTGGATCACAGGTAGGTTTAGAAGGTGGGTCCGAGGGTTTAAGTGAAGTGAAAGGTTTAAATATAGAGAAGGGCTTTTGTAATGCGAGGCCCGGGGTATATTAAAGCGAAGGCGCTTAACATATAGTGGGAGCCAGGGTTATATGAGAGCAGAGGTTTAGGTTTTAAAGAAGGGGCTTTAAACGTATAGGGGTGTCGGGGGGTTAATATAATGGGGTTGGGTAGTTTTTTAAATAAATAAAGTTTTATTTAAAAAGAGTGGGTCTCGAAACAAAATTAATTTCAAAACAATGTAAAAAGGGTTTTTACATTGTTTTGAATGAAAAGTAGAGGAAAATGAGTGAAGGGGAGAGGATTTTAGCAATGGGGGTGGGGTTTTAGGTGGGAAAAAGATTTAAGAAAGGGTTAAGGCTAAATGAAGGGTTTTTTAAGTCAAAATGGTGTTTTTCAGAGCATGAGAGTGCCGGAGAAGGTAAAATGAGATATAGTGAGTACGTTAAATGGAAAATAATGAAGGCAGTGAGATTTCTGAAAATAAATGATAGTTAGGGAATGTTGTTTTCAGCAGACTATAGAAAATCCATAGTCATCTAGTGATACTGCAGGAGACTAACACGGAGCATCTAAAATATTTTGGTTGTTTAATGTTTTTTGGATGACCAATGTTTTAAACTTATAAAAACATGTGTTTAAACATTAATAAAACTTAGATATTCAGAAAGGGCTAATATTTACCACTTGAAAATAATTTAGATTTTTAAAATGGGACCAAGGTAGAATTGTAAGTGGTTATGATTCTGTGAATAGTCAAATAGAATATATATTTAAGCATACATAAAGATGCAAGTAAACAATGTTAACAACCCAACAAAATGTATTTAATTTCATGAAGAAGTGAAACTTTATTCATGTAGAGGAGTTATTAAGACACACAATCCAATAAAATAATATTTGTAATAATTTATAACTTCATAGGGGATTTAAGATAAGATGACAATCAACATATCTTACCCCATTTCTTCAGAAAAATTTAAACACATGGAGAAACAACAAAATGGAAATGAATAACTTAAGGAGAACTCACAAGATAACAAACTGTTTTGAAACAAATCTAGATTCCTTTCAAAAATATCAAACCAATTCAAATTGATTACAATTATGCTTTAGAAGCTCATCCCAAGGTTTCGACACTTTTCAATTCGACTTTGGAAGTATTTATTAAACTTCTTTAAAAAAATCTAGATTCAAATATCTAGATCTGTTTTGGAAAATATCTAGAACTGTTTTAGAAAAATAATATAAAATAATAGTAAAATAAAACTACTAAAATTGATGGCGCTAATTTCGAGGATTCTGGTGTTGATCTTGCCTATTTGTGTTGCTGCTTTATTGTTGACTCCGCTGAATCATGGATTCTGTAATTTGCACAATTCCTCCCACTTGTCTTCATCTCGAATAGTATACTTGAGTAGTTTTCTAAATGATTCATCTACCTCAATATATATTTGGAAGGTAGGTTTAACCAAAAATAGATGAATTATCTCATGCTTGATAATTAAATCATAACTAAGGTCCTCCATGAAAGTGTTTCCTATCAAACCCTTTATCTTTGTAAATTTGGATTTATCTTTGGCAACTGATTAAAGTTTATGCTGATATTCATTCAGATTAATCAATTTATCTCCTATTCCTGTTAACCCAGGAAACCATTTTTGATGTAAAATAGAGAACTTTCTATGAAATTTCTGGATTCCTGACTCTAAATTATGACTCTTGTTTTCCAACTACAGCATCAAAGTTCTCTACTTATGAATCCTTCCTACTTCCAGAATGGATTCTTTTTTTTCTTCTATATTAAATTATTCTAATTCTTCTTTGTTTTTAGAATTTAGAATCCTAATAAGATTTGTGGCTCTACCTGGTTTTATTCCCAATTATTTCTTTACATCTGAAATTACTCCTTTAGACTTTTTAACTAGTTCATCTTGTTCAACGATGATTTGGATTGATGGCCAGATTTTAGCGATGACGTCTTTGATTTTTATCTAGATGTTTTCTTTGGCTTTTGATATGGTATCAGCAAAGAGGGACTGATTTTCTAAGGAACCTATTTTTTGAGTCATCTTGTGTATCTTTTGTGATTCTTCTAGATGTGCACTGTCTATTTTCAATTTATGCTCTTGCATATTCGCAAGTCGAGCCTTCAAATTTTCAATTTCTTGTCCTTTAATGGACAAATATTCCATTTCCTTTATCAATTCTGTTGCTGTAGATGCTTCTCCAGCTGTTGTACCTATAGGTGGAACTGTTGCTAGTGCAATGGCAGTTACTGGAACTAATGTTAGAGCATGATTTTGTTAAGGGCATGCCTTCTACTCTTTTTCTTTCAGAATTCTCTCAAGTTCCTTTTAAATTTTGCTCAATTATAGTTTTAAATATACTTTCCTTTTCCTTCTCTAACTCTCCCATTTATTTTGTTTGTGGATCTTCTATTGTTGGGAGTTTGAGCTATTTTCTCAAAAAAGCTATGTCTGCATTTTTTCTTTTGATAATCTCTTCTGCTGCTTTCACATTAGTGGGATCATATCCCAATTTTATCACTAAATATTATAATGATTTTATCTTTGTATCCTTGGCTACATAAGATATTTTCTCTATTTTCAATTGAGACTGGGCATTTTTTAATGAAGCTTGTAGTCTAGATGCTTCATGGCTGAGTTTGTGAGAGAAGAAAATATCATCTCACCAAACGGTTTGTGCATGTCTATCTGGTCAATAGGATGAATCAAATTTGCATCAAAAGAGAAAACTAATTTGGTGTAATCTTTTGTTGTTCTTGGATGAGTAACCTTTGGCTCTAGAAATGATATTTGCATTTCCCCCCTTTTTGTGTCAAAGGCTGAAAGTAGTCTATCTTGTGGAATGTTTGTTTGCTCCCAAAATAGCATTTAAGTGGATGCTTTCAAAGCTTCATTATTATTTTTTATTTCTTTATAGACTACAAATATATTTGGTTCCTTTTGAATTCCATACATTTCCCCTGTATGTGATGACGAGGGATCCTGAGAGGGTGAAGGAGATCCAATAATTATTCCTTCCTTCGTAGACGGTGAAGTTACTAAGGTACTAATGACTCTGTCAAAACAATTGGATGTTGTTGTGCAGTTTCTTCTTGTTATGACTCATCTGTATTAGTTGTATTTTTCCTTTTAGTGTATATTTTGAATTCTTTCCTTGAGATCTATGTGAGAGTAGGAGAATCACTTTCCCTTTTTCTTTTGTCTTAATTTTCTATAGATACTGGAGTCATAGATATTGTTGCTAATATATTCTATTCCTATGCTTCTTACAAGGTGTCCTCCTACCATTCATCGTGGTTCATGTATTGGTCTATTTAAGGTCTACGAGTGTGTGCATATGGGGTATTTTTTTTCTCTACCCTCAAATTAGAAATTACTCCTAGTGGGTCATAAGACCAGGTGAAACTAAGATCTAAGTTCATTAGCTTCAAAAATACATATGCTTCCCTCCCTGCTGATCTAGTAGTACAACTAAAAGGCCCTATTTGAGTCTTAATTTTGAATTGGGCCTTTTTACTTACTGATATAAAATGAAGCTAATCCATATTACTAATTTGCTTAATGTACTCTTGAGAAAATATTCGAAGGGAGGCATATTTAGGCAATCTATATGGAGGTATCTCACAACCATATAATCTAATTTCTTTGTAATTTTGGTACAAGTACCAATCTCATTTTTTAATTGTTCACTCAACTGCAGGATTATAAAACTTTATTTATTACCAATGTTTTTTTTAATCCAAAAGTATCTCTTCATAACTCAAAAAAGTTGTTTTTCATATATATATATATATATATAAACTACAAATTATAATCATAAAACTTTATTTATCACGATTATAAAACCTTATTTATCACTAATGTTTTTTTTAATCCAAAAGTGTTTCTTCATAACTTATAAGGTTGGTTTTCATATTTATTTCTGTTTTCCAAAAGTTTTATATTATTTTATTATATAATTTTTTTTTTTCAAAGAGTTTTATATTATTTTATTATATAATTTTTAAAATTGACTTCAAGCCTCTATAATAGTTTCACAATCTTCCCATCTCTCTCAGGATTTGTCATGATGTCTGATTGATGACCAGATGTGGATATTCAACAACTTTAAACTTTGCAAATGTATGTCACGTTCTGCAGACCATAAAAGCAATGCAACACAAGTTAAAAAAACATATTTACATAATACTAGACAAAGAAAATTGGAGCAAGGATGTTTTATTAGAAATGAAAACCCTTTCTTGAAAATCTACGTGGTTTGGAAGGTACAAGCCAACTTATAGAACAAAATAATCTAAAAAGCATACTGCTAAAATTTAATAACTTTCAATTTAAAACTAGTGCTGCATTGTTTAAAACTTTGTAACTACATTGATTTCACGATAGGGTTTTCAGTGCTGCTGGGGAGTTAGTTTTAGCGCAACCCCATTGTTTGCAATGTTGTATCTTCCATCCAATGGAATGGTAATGTAACACAATAACTGTATAGAAAAAAAGTTAGGGCATTGTTCACATACATAGCTCTGCAGTGTAGGAATGCAGTGGCCTTTATCGAATATACGATAATTCACGAATAAATTTTCTTGAATTTCCTCCAGTCGAAGGATGTGCTGTGGATGCATAGGATGATTGATTTCAGGAGGCAGATGTGGACACCGTATATGCATTCTAAAGCTACACCCCTTATCCTGGCAGAAATAATACAAATCTCCGAAAAGTTGTTTTCCATAGACCTTACATAGTTCTCGTTCTCATTCTCATTGTCTTTTGACGATTAGCGTATGTTGCGGATGAAAGCGATTATCCTGAAGCAGCTCGAGAGCCCGAGCTCAGGATTAGTGGAGGTTGAAGCCACAGCGTCCACATCGGTATGCGTAAAAATAACCGTATCTTCCGTAACCTTGACATTTGTAACGATCACGTCTGTGCTCGTAAACGAGAGAGTGAGGATGGAGGAAATGTCGAAAATTCTGTGGTACCTTTCCCTCGGCCGCCATGCTCTAATTTCTACCAATTTCTCACTGCACCCAAGTGATTTGAATGAGGGCCCATGACAGAAGGTGTCTTAAATCACACTGCCAATATGCCAGCGATCACCTACGTTAATGACCTTTCAGCTGCTCCTCTGCTACTTGAAGTGCAACGGTCGCGGGGGGTTAGCCAAAAGATAAGATCGCCCCTACTAAGGTGATATGTAGAAGTGTGATACTCCATGTCCACTTCAAATTCTCACAAATTATTCATGATATTGAAGTAAAAGGGTTCAGCGGTGAGCAAATCCAAACACCAAATATATATATATATATATATATATATATATATATTTTGTTAAAGAATGTAATTCCAACCACCTGTGAGGTGTCGAAACCTTGAATCCAAGTGTCCAATTTAGTTTCTAATTAATTCAATTGAGTCGAGTTACACTACAGTCATTTATTGCTGATGTTTCCAATGTAATCTTATTTAATCTATTCGTAATATTGTGAAAAGCAATCTTCTACTCCACTTATTTTCAGTTTTTCAATTCTTGTCATGGTATCGGAGCTAGCTTGCATAAGCCTCCCTAGAGAGCAGCAACAGAGCCAAGTTGGAGCAGTAGAGAGGAGAGGCGAGCCTGCATAAGACTCTTTGACAGAGAAGAAAAATTTTGAGAAATGTTGAAGACACCTCCTGCGAAGAAGCCGAAGAAGAAAGAAAAAACGAAGCAAAGCCAATGAAGGCACTGACAAAATAGAAAAAAGCGCGAATTTTTTTTTGGCAAAAAAGGAGAGTTTTTAATTTGATGTACATCTGAGTAACGCGCTATTTTAATTTCATGAAGAAGTGAAACTTTATTCATGTAGAGGAGTTATTAAGACACACAATCCAATAAAATAATATGTGTAATAATTTATAACTTCACAGGGGATTTAAGATAAGATGACAATCGACATATCTTACCCCATTTCTTCAGAAAAATTTAAACCCATGGAGAAACAAAAAAATAGAAATGAATAACTTAAGGAGAACTCACAAGATAACAAATTGTTTTGAAACAAATCTAGAATCCTTTCAAAAATATCAAGCCAGTTCAAATTGATTACAATTATGCTTTAGAAGCTCATCCCAAGGGTTCGACCCTTTTCAATTCGAATTTGGAAGTATTTATTGAACTTCTTTACAAAAATCTAGATTCAAATATCTAGATCTGTTTTGGAAAATATCTAGAACTGTTTTAGAAAAATAATACAAAATAATAGTAAAATAAAACTACTGAAATTGATGGCACTACTTTCTAGGATTCTGGTGCCGATCTCGCCTGTTTGTGTTGCTGCTTTGTTGTTGACTCCGCTGACTCATGGATTATGTAATTTGCACAATTCTTCCCACTTGTCTTCATCTCGAATAGTATACTTGAGTAGTTTTCTAAATGATTCATCTATCTCAATATATCTTTGGAAGGTAGGTTTAACCAAAAATAGATGACTTATCTCATGCTTGATAATTAAATCATAACTAAGGTCCTCCATGAAAGTGTTTCCTATCAAACCCTTTATCTTTGTAAATTTGGATTTATCTTCTGCAACTGATTAAATTTTATGCTGATATTAATTCAGATTAATCAATTTATCTCATATTCCTGTTAACCCAGGAAACCATTTTTGATGTAAAACAGAGAACTTTCTATGAAATTTTTGGATTCCTGACTCTAAATTATGACTCTTGTTTTCCAACCACGACATCAAAGTTCTCTTATTATGAATCCTTCCTACTTCCAGAATCGATTTTGTTTTTTCTTCTATATTAAATTATTCTAATTCTTCTTTGTTTTTAGACTTTAGAATCCTAATAATATTTGTGGCTCTACCTGGTTTTATTCCCAATTATTTCTTTACATCTGCATTTACTCCTTTAGAATTTTTAACTAGTTAATCTTGTTCAACGATGATTTGGATTGATGGCCAGATTTTAGCGATGAGGTCATTGATTTTTATCTAGATGTTTTCTTTGGCTCTTGATATGGTATCAGCAAAGAGGGACTGATTTTCTAAGGAACCTATTTTTTGAGTCAGCTTGTGTATCTTTTGTGATTCTTCCAGATGTGCACTATCGGTTTTCAATTTATGCTCTTGAATATTAGCAAGTCGAGCCTTCAAATTTTCAATTTCTTGTCCTTTAATGGACAAATATTCCATTTCCTTTATCAATTCTGTTGATGTAGATGCTTCTCCAGCTATTGTACCTATAGGTGGAACTAGTTACTGGAACTGCTGTTAGAGCACAATTTTGTTAAGGGCATGCATACTCTTTTTCTTTCAGAATTCTCTCAAGTTCCTTTTAAATTATGCTCAATTATAATTTTAAATATACTTTCCTTTTCCTTCTCTAACTCTCCCATTTATTTTGTTTGTGGATCTTCTGTTGTTGGGAGTTTGAGCTATTTTCTCAAAGCTATGTCTGCATTTTTTCTTTTGATAATCTCTTTTGCTGCTTTCACATTAGTGGGATCATATCCCAATTTTATCACTAAATATTATAATGATTTTATCTTTGTATCCTTGGCTACATAAGATATTTTCTCTATTTTCAATTGAGATTGGACATTTTTTAATGAATCTTGTAGTCTAGATGCTTCATGGCTGAGTTTGTGAGAGAAGAAAATATCATCTCAACAAACAATTTGTGCAAGTCTATCTGGTCAATAGGATGAATCAAATCTGCATCAAAAGAGAAAACTGATTTGGTGTAATCATCTGTTGTTCTTGGATGAGTAACCTTTGGCTCTAGAAATGATATTTTCATTTTCCCCTTTTTTGTGTCAAAGGCTGAAAGTAGTCTATCTTGTGGAATGTTTGTTTGCTTCCAAAATAGCATATAAGTGGAAACTTTCAATGCTTCATTCTTATTTCTTATTTCTTTATAGACTACAAATATATTTGGTTCCTTTTGACTTCCAGGACTTTCCCCTATATGTGATGACGAGGCATCCTGAGAGGGGGAAGGAGATCCAATAATTATTCCTTCCTTCATAGACGATGAAGTTACTAAGGTACTAATGGCTCCGTCAAAACAATTGGATGTTGTTGTGTAGTTTCTTCTTGTTGTGACTCATGTGTATTAGTTGTCTTTTTCCTTTTAGTGTATATTTTGAATTCTTTCCTTGAGATCTATGTGAGAGTAGGAGAATCATGTTCCCTTTGTCTTTTGTCCTAATTTTCTATAGATACTAGAGTCATAGATATTGTTGTTAATATGTTCTATTCTTATGCTTCTTACAAGGTGTCCTCCTACCATTCATCATGGTTCATGTATTTTTATATTTAAGGTCTACGAGTGTGTGCATATGGGGTATTTTTTTTCTCTACCCTCAACTTAAAAATTACTCCTAGTGGGTCATAAGACTAGGTGAAACTAAGATCTAAGTTCATTAGCTTCAAAAATACATATGCTTCCCTCCCTGCTGATCTAGTAGTACAACTAAAAGGCCCTATTTGAGTCTTAATTTTGAATTGGGCCTTTTTCCTTACTGATATAAAATGAAGCTGATCCATATTACTCATTTGCTTAATGTACTCTTGAGAAAATATTCGAAGGGAGACATATTTAGGCAATCTGTATGGAGGTATTTCACAACCATATAATCTGATTTCTTTGTAATTTTGGTACTGTTATCACTTATATTTTCCTTGAATTTTTTGAAAGAGGAAAGGGGTCCAAGGTAACCACAAACCAATCTTTTAGGTACAGAATCTAGCCAATCTGTACCCAGAGAGGGCTCTCTCTATAAAATTTAGCTTTGTTTTTAGAAGATATTAGGCTAGTTATAAAGTTCAGGGGTTTTGTTTGAATTTGGGTGGTGGAATTCGATAGCCGAGGGCAAGATTGAGTAATTTCAGGCCATTGGGATATGGAGTAAAAAAGTTGGCTTTATTGGATTAAGTTTCTAGACAAAAGATGGTTTTACAGGGCAAGATAGTCAAACAGAGAAAAATTTTAGATTTAAAGTGAATGAAATGAATTTAAATGGATGAAAGGAAATTAAGAATCTTTCAACACATTCATAAGAGGGAAAATTGAGTGATTATAAACAAAGAGAAATTAAGAATTCTTTATTAAATAACCAAAATGCTTAAACTAGAAAAACAGGAGCAATTAAGAATTCCTTGTTTATGACCAGTTTAGAAGAAAACATCTAGAACAATAATGATTGAAATCAGATTACACTTCAGTACCTTCTGATTTATTCTTTTTCATTAAATCATTCAGAAATGAAACACAATGATATAATAAACATATGTAAAAACTTTAAAACACAAGGGAAGGATGACTTATTGATCCGTAGTCTGACACATGAATCCTGTAAAAAGTCTTTAGCTTCAATTCATCATCCAGCTTAGCCACGAAAATTTTCTCCAATAGCACTTTATTCCAAAATAGTCAATGTTACAGCAAAGTATAGGAATCCACCCTCAATACTCCGATTGAGGGAGTATTTATACAAAAATTTACAAAAAATATCTCATAACAACTTGAGATATTATCTAGGATGACTCATAAGTAAATTACAATAAAATAGAGACAGATGGTCTCGTAGATAAGAAAGAATGATAACTAATGTTGTGCTGTTTCCTTCTTTTGAGAATGTGCTGGAGGCAGGCCCTATGCTTTGGCTCATTGCTGTCCTTTTCAGTAACTCTGTGCTGGCTGGTCCGTTTAACTGATACTCTTTGACTGTTCTGATACACTTTGACCTTTATTCATCCTTTTATCCTTCTTTCCATGACTTACTGTAGTACATAATCAAAATTTCAGGTAAGAATAATTTTTTACAAAAGTTCTAACAGTTATTCCCACCATTTATCTTCTGGAATCCTGGTCCTTTGCAGTTTTCTGAGAGTTTCATCAGTCTTTGTATACCTAAAGAAAGTAGGTTGAGCAGGGAACAAATGTTTTACTTCATGCTCAAGATAAAACAAATTTTCTAGTTTGGCATGAAGATCTTTTCCTGTAGGTAATGTTGCTGTTGATGAACTAGTTGAGGCATTGGCCTGAGTGTCAGCATACTTGTCCAATTTTTCAACATAACTTTCCAGGTCCATCCATTTATCCTCTGTAATGAAAGGACTGGGCAATCCTTTATTCAACAAAATGTCAAATCTTATTCTGAAGGCAGTGATTTCTTCTTGCATGTCTGAGCATCTTCGTTCTAAATTCTGCATCAGAGTTCTTTTGGTAAAAACTCTCTTTATTTCCAAAATTGTGCCTATCCTGTCTCGAATGCCAAATTATTCAAGTTGCTGCTTATTTTGAGTATTTATAAAATGAATGAGTTCATTGGCTTCATCAGGCCTGTTTCCCAATTCTTCCCTTGCTGCTAGGACTTCTTCTATAGCCAATTTGACTAAATCATTTTGTTCCTGCATTATTTGAATTGAGGGCCAGACATCCTTTATTGATTGGATGATGTTGTCCCAAAGAATTTCATTTATTTCCCTTAAAGGCTTCTCCAATGTGAGATCCTTTTCCAATGCTTTGACTGTTTTTTCTAATTTGTTCACTTCTTTTGTTTTATCAGCAACACTCATTTTTGAAAGATCATATTTGTGTTCTAGAGTGGCCAATTGTTCCTTTGTTCTGTGGAGCTCTATGTCCTGAAGTTTCATTTCTTCCATTGAATTTTTTAATTCATTAGTGTTCAAATTTGCAGTGTTGCCCTGTGACAATTCTGCTGGCTGACCTGTTGTTGTTGTACTTGTCACTACTCCTGCTGTAGATATTGGAATATTTTTCTGCTTATCTTTCAATGCATTCTCAAGCTCTTTTTCAGTTGCATTAAGTTTCTCATTCAATTTTAAGAGAAAATCCATTAGTTCTTCCTCAGAATTTTTCTTGATGATTTCTGCAGTCTGTGGATGTCTTGAGGCTGGTAATTTCAGTTGCTTTCTCAGAGCTGCAATATCATCATCTTTTCTCTTGATCAAAGCTTCAATACCTTTCACATCTTTAGGATTATGACCCAAACCAATGATTATTTCCTCCAAAGTTTTGATTCTATTATCCTTAGCCTAGGAGGAAGCTTTTTCAAGCTGCAACTGTGTATTAGTGTTATCTAAAGAATCCTGCAACTTATGGGCCATCATTGATTTATCCGTCAAAGTAGAATAAATCATCTCACCTGTTTGCTTGTGTAGCTCAATTTGGTCTAAAGGATGGATATCCTTTGATAAGACTTAAAAATTAGTTCTAATGTAATCTGCAGCTGTCTGAGGCTGCTGCACCTTAGGCTTGAAGTGGCTCATTATCATCTTACCCTGTTGGATGTCATAGGCTGAAATCAATCTTTCTTGATTTTTCGGAGCCATCTTCAAATATTGGTTGTACACTTGAAGTTTAAGTGGATCGTTCCTGGCCTTTATATTGATGAATGTTCTTTTGATGTTCCAGGAATCTTTTACTATAGGTTTGAAAGAAGATATCTCTGCACTTTGTCGCTTCTGTAGTTCCTTCCTTTGAAAATTAGTGGATGTCCCACTACCTGTATCTGTTTGCTGACTGTCTTCTCTTCCCTGGCTATCAGGGATTTCCTGAACTGATTCAATTTCTGGAAGAGGAGTTAATTTCTGCCTTTTAACACCTTGATGTTCAGAGGAGCCACCAATAGGAGTAGCTTCTTCAGCCTCTCTCTTTTTTCCCTTTTCTACATTCAGGGGAGTTTGTAAAATTGAAATTTCAGGCTCATTGACCTGAGTAGGAGGAATTTGTACTTGACTATGTTCTCTAGAAGTCTCTAGTTGCTCTGTCATTATGAATTTTTCAATTACTTGTATATCAAGCTCCTTTTCTTTTCCTTTAGATTCTACTGCCACTGTACTAATCTCCTGCAAATTTCTTTGTGAAGTCCCTGCTGAAGAGGATCCTAGTATCTGCACCTGCCCAAAAGAGTCTAGGTCAAGTATCTTTTCAAGATCTTTCATCACATTTTCAACATTGATCTGCTCACTATCTTTTTCAACCAATGTCCCTTCCACCCATTCATCCATATTGACATATTGTTCTATTTCTGGGATTCTTTGATGGATGTATGGTGATAGTTTATTTTTCATTCTTCTATCACAGATAAAGTTGTTTGGATCATAAGGCACCCAGTAGAAACTCTTTTGTAGTCTGAGATAGTCTTCTAAAATTCTTTCGGCTTCCTTTCCAGCTTCCCTAGAGTTACAAATAAAGGGGCCTAATTGGCTTTTGATCCTGAGTTGAGCCTTTTTCTTTGCATTGCAGAAATGAACTATATCTAAATTAATCATCTGCCTAAAATACTCTAATGCAAAGAGTCTCATTGGGACATATTTTGGCAATTTGAATGGGCATAACTCACATCCATATATTCTGATCTCTGTGTGGTTTTGATATAGGTACCAGTCACCTATCTTGTACTGCTTTGAGAGCTAAAGGATTTTCTTGATGTCATTATTTACCCTAGGAGGAGAGACTCCTGTGAACAAGGTGGTTGCAGGATGTATAAAAAGGTCAACAAACTCATTATAGGAATAAGGAGAATCAGGGGAATTGTGAGTAATGGCAGACCAAAAGATGACTGACCTAGGATTCCCTTTGGCATCAAGTTTCTTAACATAAAAAGGGAAACTCTCTGATTGAAAGTAAATCATGAGGTGATATATGACATAAGAATACTTGAACACTCTCTCATTCCCTAATCTCATGAACTGATCATGGATTTTGTCAGCAATATAAGATGAAAAATCGTACTTGACAGTAGGAGGCTGTCCAGGGGTAAAAATAGATAACAATACTAGGGTTAATTGGTCAACATATTCACTAGTATTGAAGCCCATTATAAAAGATATCATGTTCAGAATAAGTCTACCTTCTTCAGTGAAAAAATTATATCCATAAGGGGGAGGGCCTTTGGGCTGATGTTCAGGTAACATGAAAGTTTGGCATAGGCAGTTTAACTCTTCATGGGATAAATTGGTGGATTTCTCAAGTAATTCAGCCATGGACAGGGGAGTGATGGCTTGACTAGGTTGGAATTGTAGCATTTCATTTATGGACTGAGCAGTTATTGGGAAAAGGACATTTTGACTTGGGGATAAAACTGCTCGTTGGTCGGGATCATAGTTTGCATGGAAGTAATGGATTAACTTAGGAAAAATGTGGACTGAGGGGAGAAGGTACATGGGAAGATTTGATTCCCAAAGTCCAAAGATGTCAGAACCATTCAAATAATTGTCTCTGCAGCGGAAAAAAATTCGAAGAGGATTCTCACTAAGAAGCAGGTCTTTAATTTGAAAATCCATATCAGCTAAAGGCAAATAATCCAAGTCCCTGTGAGGGGCATTGAGGGGCACGAAATTCAGAGCTACAGGAACTTCCATTTCTGGTTCTTGTTGATTCAGAAATGGAAGTTCGGCTTCTGATGAAAAAAGGGGAAAAATTACAGGTTTTGGGGATGCAATTGCAATTCTGGGAGTTGAGGAATAAACTAATAATCAATTTTTAACCCCGCTTCAGTGGAAGAAAACGAAACCATGATTCTTACAGAGTTCAGTGGGATTTTAGGGTAAATACTTGTTTTCCGGGAATGAATAGTGTTCTAAACAGGTACTGGTTAAGGTAGAATAACTCTGGAGTGTTCGTCTGCAATTCTCTTTAGCAAAGTAACGGTCGGCAGACTTCAACAGTTGATTTTTTTTTTTTTTTGAAATTGGTTGCATGGGAGACTGGTTATCGCATGAGATAATGAAAGCGACGCGGGCACATTTGTTTTATTTACAAAGTCAAAATGGTGGCGAGTTTTTATTATTTTAATGGATGACGTCAGCAGGTACTGCGGATGAGTCACGGGAGGGAGGCGGTAAACGGTTTCTATCGCACCGCTTTTGGGGAAGAGTGGTTTTGGGCGGAATGGCAACGATTCCATACGATGACTGACGCATGGCAGAGCATTGTTCATAAAACCGCTTGGCCATCACGCGTTATTGTTCGGACACCGATGGCTAGCGATATGGACAATAGCCGTAGATCTCAGATCAGTCGATCGGACGGTGGTCAGGGTGTCGAGATGACAGAGGTTTAACAGGCGGGCCCGACACAATTAAAGGTTAATTAATCTCATCGGGGGGAATTTGATTGGCGGAGTTAGGCTCTTAATTAATCGTAAGGATTATTTAGTTCCTTTTTAAAACGCGGAAATGTGATCGGGAAATGATTTCCAAAGGATTTTTACCAGAGTTAACTGGATTCTAACTCAGGTTAGGGAGTCGGGCAAGGGGAAAATATACATAAAGATGGGTTATTTTGAAGTTTGGTCTAAACTTTGGGTTTATTTTTGTTTTAAACACATATAAAATGTGTTTAAAGGTTTTTTCATATATTTTTTATTATATGGTAATTAAACCAAAGCGATTTGCTTACCACAGGGGCGGGAATAATATAAAGATATATTTTAGTCAAAGGGAATATAACGGGGGTGTTTATTTAAACATATGGGGATTAAAAACTTTGACTAAAATTTATAATAAATGGGTTTTTGGGTATTTTTATAAAAAAAAGGGTTATATATAATAGGAGAAGGTTATTCTCATAAGGATTTAAATAATAAATTAGAAATTAATATGACAAGTGAGTTAAAGCACTAAGTGTAAAACATTAGAATAATGTATTTAACTTATGCTTGCATGAGCAGGGGTTTTTATTGAATAATGCATGATTTTCCTAAGTAAAATGGGATTTTACTTTAGGAAAATATTTTTAGAGGTGAATGAATGTGATGATGAATGATTTTAAGTACTAAAGTTTTTCCAATTATTGGGCCGAGTGTCCGGTCCCTCCAAAAGTCAAGGAAATGCCTTGAGCCCCTTTAATCTTCAAATACCTTAGTACTTAGGGGAAATTAGTGAAATGTTTAGGGAAAAATGAAAAGGGAAGTTAATAATTTGACTTTGCCTTACTTGAAATTCTTGCAGTGTATTTTATGCCTTTGCACTTGTGATGAAAGTTAAAATTTTAACCATCTAAAGCCATCATTTATCACATGTAATTCAACAACATCATCTACCTACCCTACCTATTTTACCCTACCATTTTTCCTTCTTTATTAGGGTGCACTTAAAATGGCAAACCCTTATCACACTTTTCTTTTACATATGAAAATCTACCTAATTCTAACCTTATTACATCCAAGGGCTCAGATTAAACTGTTGAGCTCCTTTTATTCACTCTACCTATCTACTTATCTCCCAAGATTAAACAGTTTGGTCAGATTTTATTCTCTATCTCTAAAACATGAAATTGAAAGATGAACTAGCGAAGCTTAAACTGTTTGACTATTCATAAATTGTGGCATAGGATACAAGTTGCACACAATTTGATTATTACAACAGAGAAAAAATTAGTGGCATTTAGATTTGCACACTTTCCTTGGCCTTTATTTTGGTAGGGTTCATTTTCTTTGAGTTTTTTTTTTGGCCATTTTTATTTTTTTCACCCTTTGATTTTTCTTTTAGGGTATACCCTCTTTACATTTTTTAAATTTTTTGATTTTTTGATTTTTTGAGAATATGGAAAACCTTTGTAACAAGAAAAAGGTATGAACATATTACATAGTTCATCAAGTCAATCATGAAATATGACACCTATTGGTATAGGAGTCTAACGCTAGCTCCACCTGGGGATGGCTTTTCCTGGTGAAAAGTCAAGAACAGTAGGTCAGATGCCTCAAAAATGCCTTTAACTGAACCATGAAATCTTCTTCTTCTTGTTGCTTTATTATATGTATGATAGTGAAAATTTTGAAGCTTAGGGCCTTCTCTTTGGGCTTCAACTCCAGCAAGTTACCATCCAATCAAAACTGCTACATTACAAAGGATATAGTATGTACATGTCAAAAATAAGAATATCCTAATAGATAGGATCAAAGTAATGCTTTAACATTCGACCATTTACTGGTCATTTCTCAGTTTCTGAACCATCCAGATTTTTCAGAAAATATGTATTATTTCCCTATAAAGCATGAATGATGTAAGGTCCTTTCCATAAGAAGTCAAACTTCCCATGTTTTCCTTTATCCTCTCTTCTGGAATCCCATCTTAAAACTTTGTCTCCCAATTGAAAGTCTTCTGCCTTGGTCCTTCTGTCAAACATCTTCTTTAGCTTCTCCTGCAATACTTGGGATCTTTGATAAACTTATTCTCTGGTTTGCTGCAAATTGATTGTTTGATTTATTCTTCTTTGAATATCATTTGGTTTTACCTGAGCTTCTTGAAGTAACTTCATCAAAGGAAATCCTAAAGACGATGGAAATGCAGCCTTAATACCGTAAAATAACTCATAGGGATTGGTCCCAATTGACTTTTTGGTGGTAAGTCTGTCTGCGCACAGTGCATTTGTAAGTTTCTTATGCCAATTTTTCTTATTTTCTTCCAATAATTTCTTAATGATATTAATGAGACTTTTGTTGGAAGATTCAGCCAGTCCATTACCCTGAGGGTAATAGGCTATTTAATGGCTTAAGGTGATATGATACTTATTACAGAAACTTATCATCTTTTTTGATTTGAAAGCAGCAGCATTATCAGTTATAATTTTCTCAGGACAACCAAATCTTGATAGTATATTGGTTTCTAAGAATCCTATGATTACAGAATCATTGGCTTGTCTAGATGGGATTGCTTCAATCCATTTAGTAAAATAATCTGTGGCAGTGAGGATCCATCTGTGTTGGCCAGAAGAAGGAGGATGGATTTCTCCAATGAAATCCAGGCCCCATTGTTGGAATGGTTTTTCGATGGAAATTGGTTTTAAGGGTAAAGGTAATAGTTTTCTCTTGCCTTCAAAAATTTGACATTTATGGCAAGTAGTTACAAATTTCTTTACATCAGAAAACAAGGTTGGCCAATAAAATCTAGCCCTTAAGATCTTGTCTGCAGTTGATTGCCAATAAAGGTGTCCACCATAATCTCCTGCATGGAATTCATTGAGAGCCTTGTCAGCTTCATCTTTTAATAAACAATTTAATAGAATACCATCATGATTCTTCCAAAAGAGAACATTATCTAAAATACAATGCTTTAAGGATGTCATTTTTAAAAACCTTCGCTTTGTTCTGGATAACCCTGGAGGAGCTTACAGGTTTAACAAAACATAAACTATATCAGCATACCAAGGTGAGTCTAAAAAGGCCTGGCTGATTTGTGGAGTCGCCATCTCCTGATTGTCATCCAGTTCATTAATATCCAGGGCTTGGAAATTTTTTTCTGTCACGAGTTGAGCCAATCCCTGTCCTTTTATCAGCTTTGTAGGTTTTATCTCAATATCATATTCTAATATGGTAGCAATCCATTTACCTCTTTTGCCCTCAATTCCATCTTGAGTTAAGATGTCTTTGACAACAACATTTGGTACATAGGCTATCACATGGGAATACAATATATAGATTCTAAAATCTTTAATGGCTTTTACGAGTGCAAAAGCTTGTTTTTCCATGATGTTGTATTTTAATGATGCATCTCTTAGTGCTTTACTAAAAAAGGCTATAGGTTTTTCACATCCTTGATCATCCTTTTGTAATAAAACAACTGCTACAGTATGTTCTGATGCAAATGAAAAAATTATGAAATATCTATCAAATTGTGGACTGGTTAGAACTAGCGCTCTAGTTAAAGCCATTTTAATATCTTCAAATGATTTCTTGGCTTCTACTGTCCATTTAATACTCGAATCCTTTCTTAACATGTTAGTAAGTAATCTAATTAATTCAGCTAAACTAGAAATGAATCTTCTCAAAAAATTGATTTTTCCTATGAAAGCTTGAAGTTCTTTAACATTTCTTGGATGAGGTATTTGCAAAATAGCTTTTATTCTTTCAGGATCAATTCTAATGCCATCCTTTTAGATGATATGGCCCAGGATTTTGCCTTCTTCAAGACCAAACAATGACTTTTTCGGATTCAGGGAAATACCATACTTTCTGCATTTTATGAATACTTGTCTGAGATGGTCTAAATGTTGTTGATCTGATTTAGAGAAAACAGTTAAATCATCCAGATATATAACAAGAAAGTCGTGAATTTCTTTTGCAAATGCAATTTCCATTGCTCTTTGGAAGGTTGCTACAGCATTTTTGAGTCCAAATGGAATTTTAACATATTTGAAAGTACCCCATGGTGTTGTAAAAGCTGTTTTGTCTTGGACATCAGGATGAACCAAAATCTGGTTGTATCCTGAAAACCCATCTAAAAGAGAAATCCTTGAAGCACCTACTACCCTTTGCAAAATGTGATCCATTTTGGGCAAAGGATAATTATCCTTCAAAGAAACCTTATTTAGATTTCTTAAATCAACACACAGTCTAATTTCTCCAGTTTTCTTCCTAGTAGGGACCAAGTTGGACACCCACTCTGAAAATCTAATTGGAGCAATTATCCCTACTTCGTACATTCGTTTAATTTCTTTTTCAATTGAAGGTAACAATACAGGGTTGATTCTTCTCAGTTTTTTCTTAAATGGTTTCTGGTCTGATTTTAAAGGTATTGTATGTTGAATTATAGATGTATCGTATGATTTCAGGTCTTCATAACTCCAGGAAAAAACATCTTAGAATTCTGTTAATAACTCAACATATTTTTGTTTCTGATTGGGAGGCAAAGATTTTGATAACTTTATTATTTTAGGTTTTTCTTCAGTCCCCAGATTGTATTCTTCAATATCAGCTTTCAGTGGTTCCATTTTAGGTTTTAGTGGACTGTCATTAGAGTCAAAAAATCCTCTAGGGGAGTCAATACTTTACGTAAATAATTATCTTTCAGATTAATGATCTCGGATTCATCCTCTACAATCTCATCAACTTCCATTTGTTTGAGGTCTTGCATGTATTTTCTGGTGAATTTCGTTGGATGGAGCATTTGAATGGCACTCTCTTCAGAAATGTTTGTTTCTTGTTCAGTTATTTGATCAGAGTCAAGGATTGTATCTTCATCTATGCTATTGTTAGAAAATTCATTCTCTAAAGTTAGAAAATTGTTAATCTGATTGTCATTTGCAAACACTCGCCAATTCATAAGATTGTTTGGTATAGCTGGTCTATGTCTAATCTCAGCTATGAACTAATGATTAGGTTCAAATGGTAATTTACAAGTGCTAGCAAACATTGCGAGGCTATGAGCATGCAAGTTTTGTTTTCTTGGAATTTTTGCAAGCTGAGCCTGTAGAAAAGTATTGAGAATTTCTACAACTGTTCCTCTATATTCTCTTAGTCTGTGATATTTTTTCGAACATTTTCCATTGATATGTTGAATAATTAAATCAGAATCTCCTATAACAGACACTCTAATTGCTCCTAAATTTTTGACAAGTTTAAGCCCTAACAAAAGAGCTTCATACTCTGCCATATTATTAGTGCATTTAAATTTCAATCTGTAAACATGGCCTTCAGCATGATCGTTTTCAATGTTGTGTATCCAAATTCCAGCTCCTGCTCCTAACTTATTAACTGAACCATCAAATTCTAAATGCCAAATAATTTCATGTTCATAATCTTCATCAGGTGTTTTAGTAACTTTTTTAACAAGGAGATCTAGTTTTTTATTTTCTTCAGGTTTTTCTTGGGTTTCTGATGTTTCTTTTTCTTCAGATATTTATTGGATTTGAACACTAGATTTATGACTTAAAATTTCTTTTGGTTCAAATGCTGGTGCTTCTAGTTCAGTGGGAAGATCAGTTTCAGCATTATAGAGAATAAATGAGACCATATCAAAGTGTACTGAGTAAATAGGGAAATTTTCAGGTTTCTCCTGACTACTGACAACATATTTCATCAAGGTTTCTCTGTATAGTCTCTTAGGTTGGCCGAATACTGAAATAGTAGCATATGACATGTCTAATTGAAGAGATCCTCCGAGTTTTGCACCCCAGGATCTAGACAATAACATACCATATTTTGGAGGAATATCTGCTACTACTATATCCATCAAAATTGATTTAGCAGGGTATTGAACCAATGTAACACACAAATCTTTAATTAATCCTAAACATCTCACCTGACTTGAATCAAAAGAGAAAAGATCTTTGTAAGGTCTAGTGATGTCTAGATTTAATCTTTCCATTACAGCCTTGGGCATTAAATTGTGAGACGCTCCAGAATCAAGCATGGCATTATGAATTATTTTGTCATGTATATTCAAACTTATATAAAATGGAGGAGTCCCTCCGCTTTCAGGTTTTCCATTTACTTCAGGGCCAAAGAGTAATCTGGTTTGGTCATCAAAAACATTAACTGTGTCATCATTTCCAGGAATATTGAGTGATTTATAAATTTGGTTTCTGTAGACATTATGTTTAGCTAATTCGGACAATGGAACAACTATCTTTAATTTGCCTATTTCAGATTCCAAATTAAAAGGTTTCTCAGTTTGAGTCTTTGTATTGGAAGGTTTCTCAGTTTGAGTCTTTGTATTGGAAGGTTTCTCAGTTTGAGTCTACATTTCCTTTGGGAGGAAAAGTATTGGAAAGTTGTCTGTTATTCAGTTGAGTTTCAGATACATCTTCAATTATTGGATGGGCAGGATTGGGATCTGATCTAGTGAGAATATTTACAGGGGTAGTACTGATCTTACCTTTGAGAGGTTGCTTTGTGGTTTTCTGTTTACTTGCTTCTGGAACATCAACTCTTCTACTCCTCAAATTGTATTTCTTATGAACTTCGTAGATGGCTGTGTCATATGATTCCTTAAAATCAAATGATTCTCATGATTGGGTTTGAAATTGTTTAATAATGTGAGCTTCTTGATCATCTTGGGTCAAGAAAATTTCTGGTTCATTCTCATCTTCAGTAAAGTTTTTTATTTGAACATCATCAGTAGGTTCCTCAGAAGTTGAGCCTTTGACATAATTCTCCTGGAATGGGGGCCTAATATTTTGATCAGGACCAGTTTTTGCAGTATTTTGATTTTGGTTTCTTCTAAAGTTCGAATTTCTGACAGTATTGCTAGGTTCACCATCCCAAGGAGCTTTATTATTTTCAATAGTTTCTACTCTGTCTCCTAGTCTTTCCATTCCTTTGATTATAGCATCTAGTTTCTTTTCAAAAGCTGAGGGTTCTTCGTTTACAGGCATTCTCCTTTCAGCTCTAGCTCTAGCTCATTTTTCTATCATGTTAGCTTCAACACTAACAACTATGCTTTCCATTTCTTCTAGAGTTTGAGGAGCTCTTTCCCTAAGTTGATATGCTATATCAAAATCAAATCCATCAGGGAATTTGATTAATACTGAATCTGGAGGAGGTCTAAGATTTTGGGGAACAACATTGTAAGCTTCATTGAATCTGGTGACATAGTCTTGCACAATCTCGTTTGGTCCTCTTCTTAATTTTCCAAAGTCTAATAGGATTTGAAGAGGGTCTTTCTTCTTTTCCCATCTATTTAAAAAGGTTCTATAAAGGGCTGGTAAGTCAGCAACACTGTTTACAGGAAGAGCCCTGAACCAGGTTCTGACTTCTCCAGTAAGACTTTGGAAAAAAATTCTCATCCTAACATCATCAGCATCTATTTCATAAAATTCAAAATAATCAGTCATCCTTTTAGTATGCTGTTGAGTGGTGTAAGTACCAGAACCATCAAAGGGAGTGATTTTAGATTAGTAATCTTGAGGCATAGCCCCTGGATTAGCTGGTAACCTTAAGGGGGCATATCTGTTTGCCATTGGAAGAGGTAGTGGGATAACAGGTGAGGTTCGTCTATGAGTGGTGGGTGGAGGAGTGGAAGGGGTAGTTTGAGGTTGAGAGGTTTGGGGAAAAGTTGATGAACTGGGAGAAGCAGAACTAATTACAAAAATGTTTAAATTTTCTTCAGAGGTAAACTCAGATTGTATAGAATCTCACAAATGTTTGTCAAGGTGTGATGTAACAAATTCAAATTGTAAACCTTCAAGAAATAATGGGTCCGGAACTAGATTGCATAATTCAGATTCCACAAATAAAGATGTTTCAAACTGCTCGTCAAAAGGTTCGTCCTCAAGATCGATCCACTTCACAGGACAGGAAATAGATCTATAGAGAGGTTGAGAACTTCCGGAGCTTTCTTGACTATCTTGTCTTCTAAGAATTCTGGGAATCAGATTCGGATTTTCGAATACATGCGGAGGATTTGGATTAGGATTAGCCCTGGTATAACGAGTCCTTTCTGAAGCTAGCTTTCTTAAGTGATATTTTTGGTTTTTTGGTTTTAAATGAAATGAATAATACAACTTCAATAATCTCTTTAAGAAGTTTTAGATAATGGATTCAAAATTTTCTTAAAGGTTTATTTAACTAGAGGAACCGATCAGATGTTTGAAACCAAGGTTCAGCCCATAAACTAGACCGGAGATAGACTGAAGTATCATTTATTTACCATGCAATTGCAGAGAAAAAGAAGTTCAAAGGCTACCTAGCTAACTTCAAGCTCCGTCTGTAGTTTATAAAGTAAACACAATAACAATAAAATTATTCAAGTCCCCAGTGGAGTCGCCACTATGTTATCACTCAGATTTTCCTTGAAGTTGTTGGAAAGAGGAAAGGGGTCTGAGGTAACCACAAACCAATATTTTAGGTACAGAATCTAGCCAATCTATACCCAGAGAGGGCTCTCTTTGTAAAATTTAGCTTTGTTTTAGAAGATATTAGGCTAGTTATAAAGTCCAAGGGTGTTTTTTGAATTTGGGTGTGGAATTTGATAGCTGAGGGCAAGATTGAGTAGTTCAGGCCATTGGGCTATGGAGTCAAAAATATGGCTTCACTGGATTAAGTTTCTAGACAAAAGATGGTTTTACAGGGCAAGATAATCAAACAGAGAACAATTTTAGATTTAAAGTGAATGGAATGGATTTAAAATGGATGAAAGGCAATTAAGAATATTTCAACACATTCATAAGAGGGAAAATTGAGTGATTATTAACAAAGAGCAATTAATAATTCTTTCTTAAATAACCAAAATGCTTAAACTAGAAAAACAGGAGCAATTAAGAATTCACTGTTTAAAACTAGTTTAGAAGAAAACATTTAGAATAACAATGATTGAAATCAGATTACACTTAAGTACTTTCTGATTTATTCCTTTTCATTAGTCATTCAGAAATGAAACACAATGATATAATAAACAGATATAAAGACTTTAAAACACAAGGGAAAGATGACTTATTGATCCGTAGTCTGACACATGAATCCTGTAAAAAGTCTTTCGCTTCAATTCATCATCCAGCTTAGCCACAAAAAATTCCTCCAATAGCACTTTATTTCAAATAGTCAATGTTACAGCAGAGTCTAAAAAATCCACCACCAATACTTCGATTGAGGGAGTATTTATACAAAAAGTTACAAAAAATATCTCATAACAACTTGAGATATTATCTAGGATGACTCATAAGTAAAATACAATAAAATAGAGACAGATGGTCTCGTAGATAAGAAAGAATGATAACTGATGTTGTGTTGTTTCCTTCTTTTGAGAATATGCTGGAGGCAGGCCCTATGCTTTGGCTCATTGTTGTCTTCTTCAGTAATTCTTGTGCTGGCTGGTCCGTTTAACTGATACTCTTTGACTGCTCTAATACACTTTGACCCTTATTCATCCTTTTATCCTTATTTATCATGACTAACTGTGGTACATGATCAAAAATTTAGGTAAGTAAAGAAAGTAGGTTGAGCAGGGAACAAATGCTTTACTTCATGCTCAAGATAAAACAAATTTTCTAGTTTGGCATGAAGATCTTTTCCTGTAGGTAATGCTGTTGTTGATGAACTAGTTGAGGCATTGGCCTGATTGTCGGCATACTTGTCCAATTTTCCAACATAACTTTCCAGGTCCATCAATTTATCCTCTGAAATGAAAGGACTGGGAAATCCTTTATTCAAAAGAATGTCAAATCTTGTTCTGAAGGCAATGATTTCTTCTTGCATGTCTAAGCATCTTCGTTCTAAATTCTGCATCAGATTTGTTTTGGTAAAAACTCTCTTTATTTCCAAAATTGTGCATGTCCTGTCTCGAATGCCAAATTCTTCAAGTTGCTTCTTATTCTGAGTATTTAGAAAATGAATGAGTTCACTGGCTTCATCAGGCCTGTTTCCCAATTCTTCCCTTGCTGCTAGGATTTCTTCTATAGCGAATTTGACTAAATCATTTTGTTCCTGCATTATTTGAATTGAAGGAAAAATATCCTTTATTGATTGGATGATATTTTCCCAAAGAATTTCATTTATTTCCCTTAAAGGCTTCTCCAATGTGAGATCCTTTTCCAATGCTTTGACTGTTTTTTCTAATTTGTTCACTTCTTTTGTTTTATCAGCAACACTCATTTTTGAAAGATCATATTTGTGTTCTAGAGTGGCCAATTGTTCCTTTGTTCTGTGGAGCTCTATGACCTGAAGTTTCATTTCTTCCATTGATTTTGTTAATTCACCAGTGTTCAAATTTGCAGTGTTGCCCTGTGACAATTCTGCTGGTTGACCTTTTGTTGCTGTACCTATCACTACTCCTGCTGTAATACTGGAATATTTGCTTGCTTATCTTTCAATGCATTCTCAAGCTCTTTTTCAGTTGCATTAAGTAGCTCATTCAATTTTAAGAGCAAATCCATTAGTTCTTCCTCAGAATTTTGCTTGATGATTTCTGCAGTCTGTGGATGTCTTGAGGCTGGTAACTTCAGTTGCTTTCTCAGAGCTGCAATATCATCATCTTTTCTCTTGATCAAATCTTCAATACCTTTCACATCTTTAGGATTATGACCCAAACCAATAATTATTTCCTCCAAAGTTTTGATTCTATTATCCTTAGCCTGGGAGGAGGCTTTTTCAAGCTGCAACTGTGTATTAGTGTTATCCAAAGAATCCTGCAACTTATGGGCCATCATTGATTTATCCGTTAGAGTAGAATAATTCATTTCACCTGTTTTCTTGTGTAACTAAATTTGATCTAAAGGATGGATATCCTTTGCTAAGACTTCAAAATTAGTCCTAATGTAATCTGCAGCTTTCTGAGGTTGCTGCACCTTGGGCTTGAAGTGGCTCATTAACATCTTACCCTGTTGGATGTCATAGGCTGACATCAATCTTTCTTGATTTTTCAGAGCCATCTTCAAATATTGGTTGTACACTTGAAGTCTAAGTGGATCGTTCTTGGCCTTTATATTGATGAATGTTCTTTTAATGTCCCAGGCATCTTTTACTGGAGGTTTGAAAGAAGATATCTCTGCACTTTGTTGTCTTTGTAGTTCCTTTCTTTGAAAATTAGTAGATGTCCCACTACCTGTACCTGTTTTCTGACTGTCTTCTCTTCCCTAGCTATCAGGGATTTCCTGAACTAATTCAACTTCTGGAAGAGGAGTTAATTTCTGCCTTTTAACACCTTGTTGTGCAGAGGAGCCACCAATAGGAGTAGTTGATTCAACCTCTCTCTTTTTGCCTTTTTCTACATTCAGAGGAGTTTGTAAAATTGAAATTTATGGCTCATTAATCTGAGTAGGAGGAATCTGTACTTGCTCCTGTCCTTTAGAAGTCTGAGGTTGTTCTGTCATTGTGAATTTTTCAATTACTTGTATATCAGGCTCCTTTTCTTTTCCTTTAGATTCTACTGCCACTGTACTAATCTCCTGCAAATTTTGTTGTGAAGTCCCGAAAGAAGAAGGACCAATACCTGGTATCTGCACCTGTCCAAAAGAGTCTAGGTCAAGTATCTTTTCAATATCTTTCATCACATTTTCAACATTGACCTGCTCACTATCTTTTTCAATCAATGTCCCTTCCACCCATTCATCTGTATTGGCATATTGTTCTATTTCTGGGATTCTTTGATGGATGTATGGTGATAGTTTATTTTTCATTCTTCTATCACAGATAAAGTTGTTTGGATCATAAGGCACCCAGTAGAAACTCTTTTGTAGTCTGAGATAGTCTTCTAAAATTCTTTCGGCTTCCTTTCCAGCTTCCCTAGAGTTACAAATAAAGGGACCTAATTGGCTTTTGATCCTGAGTTGAGCCTTTTTCTTTGCATTGCAGAAATGAAATATATATGAATTAATCATCTGCCTAAAATACTCTAATGCAAAGAGTCTCATTGGGACATATTTTGGAAATTTAAATGGGCATAACTCACATCCATATATCCTGATCTCTGTGTGGTTTTGATATAGGTACCAGTCGCCTATCTTGTACTGCTTTGAGAGCTGAAGGATTTTCTTGATGTCATTATTTACCCTAGGAGGAGAGACTCCTGTCAACAAGGTGGTTGCAGGATGTACAAAAAGGTCAACAAACTCATTAAAAGAATAAGGAGAATCAGGGGAATTGTGAGTAATGGCAGACCAAAAGATGACTGACCTAGGATTCCCTTTGGCATCAAGTTTCTTAACATAAAAAGGGAAATTCTCTGATTGAAAGTAAATCATGAGGTGATATATGACAGAAGAATACTTGAACACTCTCTCATTCCCTAATCTCATGAAATGATCATGAATTTTGTCAGCAATATAAGATGCAAAATCGTACTTGACAGTAGGAGGCTGTCCAGGGGTAAAAATAGATAACAAAACTAGGGTTAATTGATCAACATACTCATTAGTATTGAAGCCCATTATAGAAGATATCATGTTCAGAATAAGTCTGCCAACATCAGTAAAAAAAGTATAACCATAAGGGGGAGGGCTTTTAGGCTGATGTTTTGGTAACATGAAGGTGTGGCATAGGCGGTTTAACTCTTCATGGGATAAATTGGTATATTTCTCAATTAATTCAGCCATGGATAGGGGAGTGAGGGCTTGACCAGGTTGGAATTGTAGCATTTCATTTATGGACTGAGCAATTATTGGAAAAAGGACATTTTGACTTGGGGATAAAACTGCTCGTTGGTCGGGATCATAGTTTGCATGGCAGAAATGGATTAACTCAGGAAAAAAGTGGACCGAGGGGAGAAGGTACATGGGAATATTGGATTCCCAAAGTCCAAAGATGTCAGAACCATTCAAATAATTGTCTCTGCAGTGGCAAAAGATTCGAAGAGGATTCTCACTGAGAAGCAGGTCTTTAATTTGAAAATCCATATCGGCCAAAGGCAAATAATCCAAGTCCTTGTGAGGGGCATTGAGGGGCACGAAATTCAGAGCTACAGGAAATTCCATTTCTGGTTCTTGTGGATCAGAAATGGAAATTCAGTTTCTGATGAAAAAACGGGCAAAATTACAAGTTTTGGGGATGCAATTGCAATTTGAGGAATAAACTAATAATCAATTTTTAACCCCGCTTTAGTGGAAGAAAACGAAAACCATGATTCTTACGGATTTCAGTGGGATTTTAGGGTAAATACCTATTTTCTGGGAATTAATAGTGTTTTAAATAGGTACTGGTTAAAGCTGAATAACTCTGGAGTGTTCGTCTGCAATTCTCTTTAGCAAAGTAACGAGCGGCAGACTTTAACAATTAAATTCGAAATTTGGTTGCCTGGGACACTGATACACGCATAGGATAATGAAAATGGCATAGAATTATTTATTTTATTTGCAAAGTCAAAAAGGTTTGCAGGTTTTGATTGATGACGTCAGCATGTATGGCGGATGAGTCACGGGGGAAGGCGATAAACGGTTTCTATCGCACCGCTTTTGGGGAAAGGTTGTTTTGGGTGGAGGGGCAGCGATTCCATATGTTGATCAACACGTGGCATGTTACTTTTTGGAAAACCGCCAGTCCATCATGCATTATCGTTCATACGCGGATGGCTAGCGATATGGATAATAGCCATAGATCTTGGACGGGTTGATCGAACGGTTGACGGGATGGGGAGATGACGGGGTTTTAATAGCGCGGGCCTGACGTAATTAAATGTTAATTAATCTCATCGGGGGGAATTTGATTGGTGGAGTTAGGCTATTAATTAATCGTGAGGATTAATTAATTCCTTTTTAAAACGCGGACTAGTGATCGGGAGGGAGTCGGGCAAGAGGAAAATGTATATGGAGATAGGTTATTTCGAAGTTTGGTTTAAATTAAACTTCGGTTTTATTTTTTTGTTTAAACACATATGACATATGTTTAAATGGTTTTTTCATATATTCTTTATTATATAGTAATTAAATCAAAATGATTTAGTTATCATAGGGGGAGGGAATCATATAAAGATATATTTTAGTCAAAGGGAGTATAATGGAGATTTTTATTTAAACATGTGGGATTAAATACTTTGACTAAAATTATAATAAGTGGGTTTTTTGGGTATTTTATAAAGGAGTTATATATAATAGGAGAAGGTTATTTTCATAGGGATTTAAATAATAAATTAGAAATTAATATGGAAATGAACTAAAGCGCTAAGTAAAAAACATTAGGATAATGTATTTAACTTATTCTTGCATGAAATGGGTTTTTATGGAATATTGCATGAGTTTCCTAAGTAAAATGGGATTTTACTTAGGAAAATATTTTTTAGAAATGAATGAGTGTGATAATGAATGATTTTAAGTACTTAGTTTTTTCCAATCATTGGGCTGAGGGTCCGGTCCCTCCAAAAGTCAAGGAAATTCCTTGAGCCCATTTAATTGTCAAATACCTTAATACTTAAGGGAAATTAGTGAAATGTTTAGGGAAAAATGAGAAGGGAAGTTAATAATTTGACATTGTCTTTCTTGCAATTCTTCCAATGTATTGTTTGCCTTTGCATTTGTGATGAAAGTTAAAATTTTAACCATCTAAAGCCATCATTCATCACATGTAATTCAACAACATCATCTACCTACCCTACCTACTTTACCCTACCATTTTTTCTTCTTTATTAGGGTGCACTTAGACTCGAAAACCCTCATCAAACTTTTTATTTTACATATGAAAATCTATCTAGTTCTAACCTTATTACATCCAAGGGCTCAGATTACACTGTTGAGCTCCTTTTATTTACTCTACCTATCTACTTATCTGCCAAGATTAAACAGTTTGGTCAGATTTTATTCTCTATGTCTAAAACATGAAATTGAAATATGAACTAACCAAGCTTAAACTATTTGACTATTCATGAATTGTGGCATAAAAATACAAGTTGCACACAATTTTATTATATCAGAGCAAAAAATAGTACTTTAAACTTACACATTTATGTGCTCTCCTCTTGGGTAGGTTGTTTTACTTTTTTGGCCATTTTTATTCTTTCACCCTTTGATTTTCTTTTAGGGTATACCCTCTTTACATTTTTTTAAAATTTTTTGATTTTTTGATTTTTTGAGAATATGGAAAACCTTTGCAACAAGAAAAGGTTATGAACAATTCATCAAGTCAATCATGAAATATGACTTTATTGGTATGGTCCAACACATGAGACAACCTTCGATATGAGAACAGGCTCAAGCGGCTCACTGTGACCGCCAATCTGCAGGACCCCGGAGTCATGTGCAACTGAATGCATGAGAAACGGAGTTGAGAGAGTCGGGAAGCCTTAATCTTGCTGACCCGGAGACGTATGACATGCGAGGTCTACAAGAACATACGATGGCCACAGCTCTCAAGACCCCACCCTTTTGTCCTGACTTCAAAAAATCAGCAAGAGATTTGAGATGCCAGGACCCACCAATCCTACCTTGATCCGTTATACCACCATAGACGGCCTGCCAAGTCCATATTCGTGAGACGGAGAGGTTCCGGCAACCCCAGCGGGCCCTCGGGGCTCGAGCCGGCCGTCATGGAAAGTGCTCGAGAATATGTAGCAGGCGGTGGCAGGAAATACACGGGTCAGCGATGTTGGCAAGCTCCCGACTGAACGAGGAGAGGAAGCCGTCACTCGAATCGCAGCCGCAACTGAACCAATTCTGCAGCAGTGGAGAAGGTTGTTGCTTCCTTCCAGGAACTCAAGGTCGCAGCCCTTGCAAAGTTCCCTGAGTTGGGGCCCTTGTTTGAATGAACATAGGAGGGATAGCCGACGGAATAGGGGATGGGAACAAGCGGAGCCATGGAGGTGGAGACAATGATTTGTGATTGACTTAGGATGAGTCAAGAGGCTGTGATTGGGGCCTGTTGGGGCCCTTGTTTTGAATTTTGCATGAAGACAGATTTTGGGTTGCGGATTGGCATGTGGCAGACGAAAAAACGGTAGGCAGCAGAGCTGCCAAGGTTGCGAAGGAGCAAGAGATAGGTTGCAAGGTTGGCGCAGACAAGTGCAGATGAAGGAAAGATGCGGCAAAGGACAGACAGTGGAACTCCTGTTCAACAGGAAGAAGCCGAAAGCAGCCGAGTGAGAACAAAGGAGAAACTAACATTTGTGCTGGCTGGTGAATAAATAGGCCATAACCTAGTAGCAAAAGAGAAAGAAAAAAGGTACGAGAGAGGTTAGAGTAGAACGAGGCCGAGGAGAAGATGCCACAGGAGAGCTCTGTCCTAGTCTCGACATCATTGTATTTCCTGTATCTCCATAGTTCTGTCATTACTGTAGTATCTCTCTTTGTCCTGCGGGACCTTTGTAATTGAATCTAGAAGCTCATTCTGTCGAGAGATGTAACACTTGATTCTACTAAATGTTTCTTAATATATCTGAAGGTTGTTGTTATATCTTATGTCTTCAATGTGTTTCATGATTCCTGTAGTACTTTAAAATTTTAATGTCTTATTATCTGCATGATGTTTTGAGAGATCTTCTATATATGGTGTTATATATGCATATGATTCTGCCTTAGCTTTGAGTTGTGGATCCATCTGCTGATACCGGTCTATTCCCCCCCTTCATGTGGTCGCGTCATGCCTCGGGTGAGACTCTATTCTCTTCGGAGTAGGGTGAATATACTGGCGTGGTGCTAGACTACAAAGGACTTCCTTGTTGGGCCCATCCCTGAACCTGGGTCTTGCACGTGAGACCTATTTCCTCACCAACAATTTAGGTGGAATATTACTACTCTTTCTTATTTTAGATCTTTGATCATGTTAAAGTCACCTCATAGAATCTACAAATTTTATAATAATTTGGTGATCCTTTTAGAGCTTTTGGAGAAATATTATTTTTTTTAGAGGAGTGTTTGGACCATAGACATTAGAGATATGACATTGGGTGGTTGAGAAAATAGGCTAGAAGCTTGTTTTGAGGATTCTTAAGAGAGAAATTTTTAGGGTGATTGTGGAGGGGTTCTAGAATATGTAATGGCCTCCTGAGGCTCCTAAAACATATTAATCTATACCAAATAATATTTTACTAGGTAGCCTTGAGAAAGGTTTCGATATTTTCTAAAGATATTTATGTTTCTTGAATCATTATGATGTATGGATGTTCAAGTTTAATTTTTTTTTTAGGAGTCCATGCTTGAGTTTATTTCTCAGACCCTAAATTTTCCAAGTGATTATTTTCATTAATAATTGTGGGATGAGGGTTCGAATATGGGATCCATAGTAGACACCCACAAAAATTAAACAAGAAAATCACCTAGGGATTGGAGGATTTGGATGTTGCCTTTTCTTCCCCTTATTTTGGTAATTTTGAATTATTTACTATCCTTTAAGATAATTTTCATTTTTTCAGGAAATATAGAAGATGCATATAGGGTAGGGGAGTAACCTAGTTCATGAAATTTTTAAAGTAGAGATTATTTATTTTTTATGTAGGCTCAAGCCATAATTTCAACTCGGTCATCTGAGATGGTTGTTGGATATTCGTTGTTCCATTCCCCTGCTAATGTTTGTAGGTCATTTTCCTCTAGTTCAATAGCTTCAATATCCTCAACATTTGATTGGTCTTGGAAATTCTCCTTGATTTCCAAGTATCCTAGATATTTATACTCCACAATGTTATTCTATTGTTCCTATGGAGTCAGAAGAGGGGGTTGAATCATTTTGATTAGTTCTCTTTTTTGTTGATGCTCTGTTTCTTATGTTGGGTCTTGGTATGAGGCTATTGTAGTATTGGAATTTGATTGTGATTTTTAACCATGTTGGAGGTTGGCATAGTCATTCATATTATTCTATTTTTTCTTTTTTCTGAAACTTTGGTAAATGATTTGGAGTGTTTATATGTGGTCGTTGTGGAATTTTTTTTTGTTTGATTTAGTGAGAAGTTACATCAAAAATCTTCACATTTGTGACATTTGAAAAAAAAATGGGATCTATTCATATTCAATTGATTTCTCCCATATCTCATCCTCACTTCTTAAAAATATATTTCCTTGAAGTGGTTGTAAGAGCTCAAGGCACACACAAAGGCATGTGTAGGATGTATATCTAACATGGTTGGTAGTATTAAAAATAATTACAGTTTTTCCAATCATATTTCCTAATCCTACAGGGATTTCATGCTCCATATATTCTTGTAGTAATGAGTATAGCCTGTTCCATACAAGGGATGAGGGGAAATCCTCTTTCTCTGGGTCAAATTTTAGATTCTAGGGTTTCGTGAAGAGGTTTGTTGAGTTCATAATGTATCACCCTACTTAAAATATTTGATACATGTCATCTATATTGTTGAAGATAATGGTAAAAAACCCTTTGGAGTCTAGTTTTAATTCTAGGTCTCCTTTGAGTGCTCATTTTTTCTAAATCCAAATTATTAGGGTTTTTAATTACAACCACATTTCGATAAATTTTCAGATGATATCATACTGACACATGTTCTCTATCTTTACCACTATTTTCTCTTGAGAAATTTATAGGATGCATACTTTTGTTCCTTGTTGCAGGAAAAATATTACTCCCCTAGTGGTAAGGCTTGTCTGTTTTCCTGATAATGTGGCAAAGGACTTGGGGAATTTGATGTCAAAGTGTGATTGTTGCGGGCCATCACATATTAGAGTGCTATAAATTTTTCTTTTTTTATAGATATATTCTAGATTTTACCATATTTTAAAAGGAGGGGCCACCTACTACCCCTCATGTATGTGGGCACCATGATGCAGAATGCGGGTTGAGTATGGAGATTGCAGTAATCTAAGGAAACTTCATAACCATAATGAGCCTTCTTATAGGTCATTTTTTCACCTCTGGTTTGTCATTACTTGTCATACCATCTTGTTTTTATGTTAGATGATCTTATTTTTCATCCCCCATATAGAAAAGGATAGGTGCATTCTTGGTTTACTAAATAGAGAGCCGAAATCCAAAAGCCGAAAGGGAAAGACAAAAGGGACTGATGAAATTCAATGATCAAAATTAAAAAGTAAAGCCAAAATTTCTCAACCTACTCATCAGAACATTGGATATCGCAAAGGAAAGTATCAAGAAATATATAAAAACCTAATATCCGAAGATTGGTCAAATCAGAGCCCAATATCGGAAGGTCTGAACGTTGAACCTCATAGCAGACAGATATCAAAACTTTGAATCTCGGAACCTCGAAAATATTTATCAATTCAATTCTTTATTAACCTCTTAGGTTTTATGAAGGATATTTACAAAGGAAGCCACATACAAAAAAAAATAACCTGGGACCATTTCTCTCTCCTCCAATAGGACACATGGCAACATATCATTGGTCTCGAGAATTTGATGAAGCAGATGATGTCAACATGACGTGGCAGTAAAGAGGAAATTTGGAAGTAATTTTCGGAATTTTTTGGTGGACTAATGGGAAAAATTAGTATGACAAATGTCACCAAAAAGGATGTGCCATGTGGAGACAATGACATTAGCATGATTTCATCTCAGAGGTTAGAATTTTGGAGGTTAGAGTTTTCGTAACCCTTGTGCAATTCTTTTTAAAAAATATCCGATATAAGGGGCTATGATTTTTATTGGCACATGGTTGTGGGGACCCAAAGGACAAAGGGAATATAGAGGGATGTGAACCCAAGTGCTTTGGAACATATAAAGGATGGAAATATCATAACTCCACTACAAAAGCATTTAAATTTTTTTTTTGATAAGATGGGGCTTCTGATATTGTTTGGAATTTGATCATGGAAACTAAAATAACCAAGGGGAAGGGACAATATTGTTTTCTGGATAAATCTCTCTTGTGGACAAGAGGCATGTACCTAGTATCCCAACAAATAACTAGAAACAAAAACCATTTTAATACCTCTTTCCCTAAACTATTAGCATTAAGATTATTATAACTTAGAAATGAGGAGGTTATGCTACTAACTCTCAACGAGATGTTCGATTTAGACCTTGCCTTTCGCTCCAAATAAGTCCTTCAATGCTAAGAATAACCTGCAATCAAAAACATGCAAACAATCAAAAGAACCTATGATATATAATAATAAAAAACACATGTTCAACGTAATGATCAAGGGGATTAATAATTGTCGTTGTTTTAATGAATCTAAAAAGAACACAATGATAAAAAGAGATCCATATGTATTATCAAGAATTATAAAGAGAAATCTTACAACCTGAGCCTTGATGTTATACAGATTTCTCCCATATGCCTTTGCAATCGTGCTCCTTGGTTTGACAAACCTTCCTCTCTAGAATGACCGACATAGATTTTTCTTCAATGAAATCTTGTGCACAAGATGTAATCTTCAATGTACATTCCAAAAACTACCATCTACCCTTAAACCTGAAGCTTCAACTCAATTTATAGTAGAAATTGAGGACATTTCAGATCCATCAAGAGAGGGATGAGATCCTCTAATGAAGGGATTAGGGTTCCTTTATCCATGGGGATAAGATCAATGAGTGGAGGGATATATATCGAACCGGCGTGACTCAAGAGTCTTTTATTTGGAAGAATATTCACCCATTTAGGCTCATACAAGTTACTTTATCATGTTTACTTCCTTTTATGAGGGTGCACAGGTTTTATGGGTGAAAAAATTGTATATCACCACAACTAATAGAATAAGTATCAACGCATGCACATGAAATGACCACAAAAAGCGCACAGGAAATGTTTAAGAGTTTTTGAGAAAATTTTTCCAGTTTACAAGACTTAGTTCAGGAACCTCAATGTTTTGACTTCTAAGGAAGCCTGAGTATGTATGGTGATATATCTATATTGACAGCCAAATGTCATGGTGACAAAATGACGTGTAAGAGATTTCTACCTAAAGTACGAAGTCTGAGAAATATTTTTGAGAGAGTGAAGCACTTTACCATTCCAAGGATTGGATTGGAGGAAATTGTTGAAAACCTGTAAGAGACATTCAATGAAAATATATAATCATACCTGAGGTAGGCATTCCCATACTCAGAGAAAAAATAACTAAATGTTTTGGTACATATATGAATTTTACATTGCATAAGAAGTAGACATGGTATGGGCACAACCATCTACTATGAATAAGTCTATTGTATCATGAATACATAACTCCTCGCAGCCTGGATGGTTGAAACTAGATCTAGGGTCTTGATTTCTGCTTCTCGAAATAGTACGAATCTACCCATGCGATTGATTGTTTTGAAGTTGAACATGGTAGAAACCACTTGATTACTGTTCAATGATGAAAATCGTTAACAAGTGTGAGAGAAACTACTAGTAATGAAAATGGCTCTGATATTACTTCAGTAAAACCTATGAAATGTGAATGAATGATTTGCAATCAAACACTCATAGAGTCATTCAATTGAAGTCCAATGATGAAAAATTGTCTACGAAGGAGAGAAACCTACCATTATGACATGCACATTCCAAGGTACTGATAGGATTTCTAGATCAACTTCCTAGATAACGAGTTCATGTCAATAGAAATTGATTCATCGCAGGAGGGCCTACGATACGAAACCAATATGTTAATTTTTGAAGAAATGTTTTCTAAGGATTAACTCAGGGATGGTCAATGCGAATGAAGACAAATATTTTCGATGAATAATTATTTTGAAGTTGAACTTTCTCTTGAACACATAATGACATTGTAAATTTCTTGGAAACATTTGACTTAAATAAAATACCCAAAACCCAGTAAATACTTTCAATGAGGTTTGATTAGCTGGAAGACAAAAGGATTATCCAACCCAGTCAAAAGTGCGACAAAGTGTCATGTTTAAGAGCGACATTATGCTTTTGAAAACAAGTATTAAATATGGATTTTTTCTTTCTTTTTACCCCACCATTACTGGAAAGTACATCTTTATTTTTTTCAAGCTTGAGGAGGATAAATATTTCTTGTTGTGTATGCTCATCCTTCGGATGAGTCCATCTCAGTATTTTTAAAAAACCCTAAGAAGGAGTGGTTCAGTCCTAATGTAATCGACAGGTCCTGCACCGTTTAGTTTTAACAACTCTAGCATAGAATTTACTCAGTGTTTTTAAGTTTTAGGGAGTCATAAGAAAAACATAAGTAAAATTTGTAGTGTTATTTTTCATAATTCTAGTCTCTCAAAACTGAAAGAGGATAAAATTATGTATGATAGAACATTATTGACCATGCTTAGAAAATGTATGCCTTTTTCGTAATTAGTCTAGTTCAATCCTGAAAAGGGGTAAACTTATACTGAATAGATGAATGTTCATTTATTTTAATGAGTTCAAATAGTCAAGTGCTCAATGATATTTTCATGTTTAGAGAGTCTAAAAAGGGCTTAAAAGAGGACAACATGGTTTAACTTTTTCGTATTATTTGAGAGCCCAAAAAAGTGATAAACGTTTACTCATTGTCAATATTATTCATTTTCAGACACAACCTGTTCTTGCACAAAAACTCAAAAACTTATAATCATCTGATCTCAATCATGATAAAAAAATTCAAAATTTAACTTGTAAAGGTCAATAATAATAATAATAATAATAATAATATTATTATTTTATTAATGAAAAACTATAAAATTATGTGGTCAAAACAAATCATTTTTACCTTTTGATTTCCAAAGTAGTGAAAAGGAGTTTTTACCATAGATCTTCTAAAGTGGATATTGGAAGAAACAACCAACCATTTCACAAACCATCAGTTACAGTTATTTTATCTCTTCATTGTCTTGGTTTCCATAATTTTATATCATTTTTTTGGAGGAAAAATGGTTTTAGAATCCACCCTCGATGGTGCGCATGTTTTTATCGAACTCGTGCACCTTGATTATTTTTTAATATAAAAAATAATCATTTTGCCATACTTTTTATACATAAATCGTGCGCAAAAATGCACTATTTATGAATAAAACATGCGCAAGAGCCATGGGATTTTCAAAAAAATAATTTCTTCCAATAGAAATGGCTCCAAATTCTCCCACGCGTTTTCTAGTGCTCCTAAATGATTTTTTGCAGGCAACCAATCATTCTTGAGTGATCTGAAAGGACTGTATTTGTTTTGTTGTGCTAAGTGATTTTTTAGTTTATAAGCATGTGCATACTTGTCTCATTATTTTTCTTTCTTAAGGATTGAGGATTTTAACCATGAATTGTAGATGATTTAGGTGAATTAGAAGCAGAAAACAATCTTAAATAACACTTAACAACATTGTAAAATAGAGAAATAAGTCATCACACACAATTTACACAACAAGCATGATGAATCATTTCACTCCCCGTGGGCTACATCTGTTGGTCTAGCTCCCAATGGCATTTCCATATTTCATTATGGTAAATTTTTTTGCAAATATATGTATTTATAGGCCTCTAATGGATGTTTTATCTACACCAATAGCTCCAGAATGCTTCAATTAGTCAAGAATGGCTCTTCATTCACCTAAAATGGTAAAAAATTGAGTCTCCTACACATTTTCCCAGTTACACCTACAAAACCTCCACTAAAAGTGGAGAACTCCACTTATCTAGAGATAAATTAGCTAACTCTACTAAAAAAGGTGTGTTTTTCCAAATACCCTGTCAAAATAAACTGTGGCATTTAAGGTTAGGAGTTGGGGTGGCCACATGCAAAGCCCAAACCACGCGCTGACCACAACCATCGGCGGAACCCACGGCAAGAACTGTGGTTTGATAAGGTTGAATTGCAGGTTTAATGGAGGGTTAGAGATAACCCCGTGGAGAGTTACATCGCCATGTCAAAACACAACACAAAATTGTGGAGACCGTTATGGAGACTTTTAGAGGTTGAATACTATCAGAGGTTAACATTTTTCGTTTGCAATGTGACACACCAACGCGGGACCGCTGACGGGTTGGGACTGCCAGCAGTACCAATCCCCATACTCCATTGAGTTAAACTTGAAATAGAACCCAACTCCCTTTGTAGTTAAGGAATAAAGCATAGAGCGAGTGGTATGAACTTTGTGTTCTGGGCAGAAGGTCATGGGGTTGAGCCCTGTGGACCTCACAAAATTTTTTTCATATGATTGCAAGGACACGTGGCGACCTGAGGGCTGGCCATGTGTCACCATGTGATTGGCTCCTCCATTACCCTACACAACCAAATGAATAATAACATTGTGCCACTTTTCATCTAGCGGTTAGCTCTAAGGAAGTAATATTCCTCATAATATTCCTTTTTCTGACGGAACCTCCACCCCGCTAACTATGCATCCCAGTCAAACCTATTGCAAAATTTACCTTTTGGCTTTTTTATCACAACGCGATATCTACCTCATTTGACATCAGTTTTTTGAACCGTTCATGGTGTCGGAATAAGGAAGATGAGATATACACAGCCATCTTGGTTTCAACCCAATCTTGTAACTTTGAATTTTGAGCAAAATTTATGAACTTCTGATCACTCCTCCCCATTGGGAAGC
Organism: Pinus albicaulis; assembly: GCA_034641835.2. NCBI lineage: Eukaryota > Viridiplantae > Streptophyta > Pinopsida > Pinales > Pinaceae > Pinus > Pinus albicaulis. The sequence continues at coordinate 114,317 of JAXQQM020081821.1, read as the reverse complement.
TTTTGGACCCCAAAATACTTGGTTACATGTTTAGTAGATGAGGGTACATCTCCCTCACCTTTCCAACCTCCATCCAATTTTCCTTTCTTGGTTTAGTGCCTTTGAGCCCAACTCGAAGGTAGTTAACATTCCCCCTCCTGGATGCTCTTGTCCTCATGTCAAGAATTGTATCTTCTTTGAGCTCCCCTAGAAATTCTGGCAAGAAATATTCAATAGAAGGTAGTTGAACATCACTTCCTTGATCGTCGATCAAAGGTGGCTCATGCAAATGTAATTTTTCAACATTAACAACTGAATACAATTACATATATGAAGGCAAGTCAAGTTGAAATGCATTATTGTCAACTTGCTTTATGATCTTGAATGGACCATAGTGAATGGGTTTGAGCCTTTTGCCTACCCCTTGCATCCTTTCTTTTCTAATGTGCAACCATACCTCATCTCCCTCTTGAAACTTGTGATAAACTCTATGTTTGTCATCCCTCTATTTGTATTTTCTTTGAATTTTCTCAAGCTATTCTTGAATTTGTTTATGTATAATCTGAATTTTCTCAATGAACTTGTGAGCCTTGTCAATATCACTATGGCCATCAATTGCAACATCCTCCCCAAAGATGAAGTCTAATGGTGATTTTGGAAAATACCCAAAGAATACTTCAAGAGGTGTTGTTTGTGTAGAAGAGTGCATTTCCTGATTGTAAGCGTGTTGGATGTAATGTAGTTGCTCATCCCACAAATTGGGATATTTTTTGCAATATCCTCTCAATAGATGCACAAAGGTTCTGTTCACCACCTCGGTTTGTCCATTTGTTTGCTAATGAAAGGAAGTACTCTTTTTAAAACTTGTTTCCATCATACTCCATAGATTTGACCAAAAATTCCCAATGAACCTGGAATCTGTGTCACTAACAATAGAAGTTGGAAATCCAAAATGTACCCAAATATGTTGAAAATAAATTTCAGAAATTTGTTCAGCAGTAATGGTTTAATTACATGGCATAAGTAGACACATTTTACTGAATCTATCCACAACTACAAAAATATAATCATGTTGTCTTCTTGAAATAGGTAGACCTCCAACAAAGTCCATGGAGACACTCTCCCATGGACTTAATGGTATCAGTACTGGCGTGTACAACCCAAGCTTCCTATTACTAGGCTTGCTTGTTGCAGACATATTACAACCTTTTATAAAACGTGACACACTATCTATCATGTGAGGCCAATAGAAATACCTTTGTAGATGCGCCATTGTTTTACTTACCCCAAAGTGTCTAGCAATAAGAGATGAATGAGCTTCTCTCATGACACTTAACCTTTCTCCTTGTGGTATACACAACTTCCCCAAATGAAACAGAAATTTTTTATGCATGTGATAATATTTTTCTTCAACTTGATTCCCTTCACTCAAACTAGCATACACATCTTGAAAATCAGTGTCATGTTCATATTTTTCAATGTAACTCTCATGTATAGTAGAATCATTTTTTAGTAAAGTAGATGCACTAATTATTTGTCTTTAAATCATATCAACAACTTTATTGAAAATACTTTTCTTGTACCTTATAACCAAGTGAAACTATTGACGAAATCCCATCCACCTGAAATCTCTTGATTGTTGCAATTTTGTTTGTGAATGCAAGTACTGTAATGGTTGGTGATCAGTATGCACAATAGTCTCTTTACCCATCAAGTAGTGTTTCCACTTCTTCATGCTTTGCACCAACGCATATATTTATTTTTCATATGTAGGATAATTTGTCACAACACCATTAAATGTTTCATAATGAAAATCGATAGCCTTATCATGCTGCAAAAGTATTACGCCCATGGAATAATCACTAGCATCGCTTTGAATATCGAATGGTTGTCTCAAATTTGGTAATGCAAGGACTGGAGCTGAAATGATCTTATCTTTTAAAGCTTCAAAAGCTTGTTTTTTTTTTCAGACTTGTCACTGCATGCATAGGAACTGTGATGGAGGAAAAGTTAGTAATAAACTTTCTCCAATATTGAGCTGCACCTAAGAAACTTCTTACCTCAGTTACTGTTTTGGGTGTGTGCCAATTCAAAATGGCTTCCACTTTAGAAGGATAACTTCTCAACACTCCTCCTCCTACAATATTTCCCAAATAGTCCAAATAAGTCTTTCCAAACCCACACTTTGACATCTTAAGAAAAATTTTCTCTTTCTTCAAAATATCAAGCACTCTATTCACATGCAAGACATTTTCTTCTCTTGTTTTGCTGGAAATCAATATTTCATCTAAGTACACAATCAAAAATTCATCAAGGAATGGATGTAAAACACTATCCATAACATGCATGAAATTTTCCGGTGCATTACACAAAACAAATGGCATAACTAGCCACTCAAAGAGTCCTTGTTTGGTTTTGAATGCAGTTTTCCATATAGCACTTTCTGTATTTCTTACTTGATGATATCTACTTCGTAAATATAAATTAGTGAAAAAATTTTCTTCTTTCAGTTGATCAAGAAAATCATGTATTCTTGGGAGTGGGTAGCGATTCTTTACCATAATATTGTTCAAATCTCGGAAGTCTACACACATGCGCCATGTCCCATCTTTCTTTGGTATCAATACTTTGGGTGAATCGCATGGAAAAGTTCTTGACCTTATGATTCCTTTGTCCAACATCTCTTTGTTTTGCCTCTTTATTTCAGCGTTCTCCATTATCGACATGTGATACATACCAATGTTTGGAAGAAGACAATCTTGTTGTAACTGAATCTCATGTTGAATCTCTCTTTTTGGAGGCAATCCTATTGGCTCCTGAAACATCTCATTATGTGCATTAACTACATCATATAAATATGATTTCAACTTAGGATCACATCCCTCATATGATTCATGATTAACATCAACTTTAGGCTTAATCATAAGAAGAACAAAATTCTTACTTGAATTTACCAGCCTCTTTACCTGTCCCACATATACCATAGCAATATTTGTCTTCTTGCGATGTGCCCTAACAATGAACTCCTTGCCATTTTGAATAAATGATACTTGTTCTCAGGGTGATAGAAGATCGTTTTCCTGTCACACAAGTAAGGACTCCCCAAAAAAATACCTCTTATATCAAGCAGAACCACATCTAATTCAACTGTGTTAACAAAAATTGCAGTGATTGCAAACCGCAATATGAATTTCTTTGAAACCTATAAATTTTCATCCTTACAAATCCAACCTAATGGATATGGTTTTGGATGTGTTAAGGTCTCAAGGTTAATTTTCTTGTCCAATTATTCAGAGATTAATTTTTCCTCTAACCCATTGTCAAACAATGTGTCAATCTTGGTATGTTTCGATATGACCCTCACATGAAACAATTCAATTCTTTCTTCTTCATTTGGAGCATGTATTTAATAGTTTGATGTACTAGTAATAGGTTTAGTTTCAATCTATTTTCCCTTCATGTTCTTCAATCCCATGGCTGTAATATTAGATTTATCACCTGAATCATCTCCTAAATCATGTTGAGTTGTAGTTGTAGTTTTCTATTTCCCTTTGTTTTTGGGTTTCTTTGGCCTCATTTCAGGATGTAATTTCCAACAATGAGTTTCGTCATGGCCTTCTTTTGAGAAATGTTTTCAAACCACATCTTCTCCTTCTTTCTCAATAGATGCATTCTTTTTTCTTTTACCTTTTGAGGTCTTCTCTTTGTTTTTACCCTTAAAAGGTTTCTTTCTACCCTCTTCAGAAATGTTCTTCCATTTAGCTTCTAGATGTGTATCTTGAACACATACTTCATCTAGAATGGTGGGGTTAAACATGAGAATAGTATGTTATAGTTAGCTATGTAAGCCTCCTATGTACTTGAGAAAAGTATATTGGCTCTGCAAATATACTCCTAATAAGGGAGCTCTTCTCCTAAATTCTTGGGTGTATTCTTGCACATTTTGTCCCTTCATTTGCCTAATTTTTTTCCAGTTCATTATGGATTTCTGCACATGAGCTAATAAATAAAACTATTTTTTTATAGCATTAATGAAATATGACCATGATAGAATAATCTTACCATGTTTCTTGATCTCCTCCTTTGTCTTGTATTCCAACCAAACAAGTGTTGCACCTTCCATTCTCAATGAAGCTAATTGGATTTTGGTATCATCATCTTGAAGGTTCCATATTCTCAAATAGACCTCCAATTTCCTAATCCAATAATCAATATTTTTTGCATTTACTTCACCATTAAACATTGGCAATTAAAACTTAACATCAAGTTTTAAAAAATAACTTTTACTAGTGTTCTTTGACTTGTGTGGCTAATGTACTGAAGTAGAAGTAGAGGATGATGATGATGAGGGTGAGGATGGTGGCTCTCCATTGCCTCCATATCCTCCATTTCCCTTCTTTGACTTATCTTCATCATTGTGACCTCATGAAGATCCCTATCCTTCCTTGTGAAGTTTCGTTCCATCTCCTTCTAGTCCCTCATTCCTTTATTCATAAAGGATTCTAACCGTCTCAGTCATGTCAAGGAATGCTTTCCTAAAAACTCTTTCTTCCTCTTCGGGATCAACTTATTCATGGATTTCTCCTTCCTGATGAGGAATATTTAACGTAGTTTCTACTTCCTTAGGAGGTGAAATAGGTGGTGGAGATTGTGGCAATCTTGCTCTCCTTTTCTTTGGCTCTTCTTCAGACCCTTCTGCTCCCACCAATTTTCCTTCTCCTCTTTTGAGCTTGAGCCTAGTAAGCATCTAAAAACTTGCAAAGAGTTAAACAATTATTTGCACTAACAAAACCAGAGAATAAAATCTAGTTTTGATACCAATATAATTTGAAAGGACTGTATTATTTTTGTGGTGCTAAGTGTCTTTTCAATTTATAAACATGTGCATCCTTGTCTCATTAGTTTTCTTAAGGATTGAGGATTCTAACCATGAATTCTAGATATTTTAGGTGAATTAGAAGCATAAAACAACCTTAAATAACACTGAAAAACAATGTAAAATAGATAAATAAGTCACCAAACACAATTTACACAGTAGGCATGATGAAGCAGTTCACCCCTCCTAGGCTACATCTGTCGGTCCAGCTCCCAATGGCATGTCCATATTTAATTATGCTCAAAATTTGACAAATACATGTAGTTACATGCCTCTAATGGTCATTTTATCTACACCAATGGCTCCAGAATGCTCCAATTATTCAATAATGACTCTTCATTCACCCAGAATGGGAGAAAATTGAGTCTGCTACTCATTTTCCCAGTTGCACCTAGAAAAACTCCACTAAAAGTGGAGAACTCCACTTATCCTGAGATAAAGTAGCTAACTCTACTAAAAAAGGCATGTTTTTCCAATAACCTGCCAAAATAAACCATGGCATTTAAGGTTAGTCGATGGGGTGGCCACATTCCAACCCCAAACCACACGGTGACAACTGTGGTTTGATAAGTTTGAACTACGAGTTTGATGGAGGTTTAGAGATAACCGCACAAAGAGTTACATCGCCATGTGACAACATAACAAAAATTTGAGGAGACCATTATGGACACTACTGGAGGTTGAATACTGTCAGAGGTTAACATTTTTCATTTGTAATGTGACACACCAACGTGGTATCATAGGCAGGTTGGGACTGCCCGCGGTCCTAATCCCCATATTCCATTGCGTTCAAATTGAAATAGAACTGGAATCCCTTTGTAGTTAAGGAATAAAGCATGGATTAAGTGGTATGAACTGTGTGTGTTGGTCAGGAGGTGGCAGGGTCGAGCCCTACGGACCTCACCAAAACTTTGGCATATGGTTGAAGGGACACACGGCTACCTCAGGGCTAGCCACATTTCACCATGTCATTCGCTCCTCCATTACCTCATACAACCAACTGACCAATGACAATGTGCCACTTGTCATCTTGCAGTTGTATCTGAGGAAGGAATATTCCTCGAAATATTCCTTTTGCTAACTAGAACTCTACCCTGCTGACTCTGCATCCCAGTTAAGCTTGTCACAAAATTTACATGTTTGGATTTTCAATTAGAATGTGATATCTCCCTAATACGACATCATTTTTTCGAACCGTTCGTGGTGCCAGAATCAGGAAGATGATATCTACTCAACCATCCTAGTTTCAACCCAATATTGTAACTTTGAATTTTGATCAAAATTTATGAACTCCTGATCACTGAGTGGAGAGAACATGAGCATGAATCACATGACACTGAATCCATTAACATCCCAACAATGCTTCATGTTTTGAATAATTATGGTTTATAAAAATATTGGGCGATACAAGGACATCTAGGAACATTGTTTCATCATCGGGGATCATATGCTTGTGATTGAGATAGAGGATATTTATTTCCTTATCGATTTACCCTAAAGAGGAAGAGAAATTTCCTTATTTGGAACACAACTAGGGGGAATGCCTACTGCTTCCTATATGGTGCAGTATTGCACAAGATATTCACAATTGAACAATGGTAGTATCGACATAAATACCATCGAAGTACTAGACCTTAAAATCATTTATTTTAGAGTTACTCGATTGTGTGGCAGTGCAGCTCCTCATGTGGCTACCAAAGCAAAGATGGAGACTGTTGTTGAGTGTTCCAGGGGAGAAATTTTTAATTGGTGTGAATGAGAGTTGGTTAATATTAAAGGCCAACTCATGTGAGAAAATAATGGGAAGCTAAAGAACTTCGATTATGGAGCCATTCTCATATCATTCACCTTGGAGAGAATTACACACCTGGTACCTCAGTAGTTGTTAGTGGATCTGATATGACCGAGGGAACCACGCATGATACGATGGGTTTCATTGATGGCTCGCCATGGCGGCGATGGTGGTCACATGGTCCAATATACTCAGTTTCTTGTATGGCTCAGGAGCCAAATATTCATGATTAAGGATTTTCCTTATGCGCGGGTTGATTTCAGGGGCGACCCTGACACATCACTCCCACTGGGAACAGAGTGGGATGTGCCAGGTCAAAATTCACATTTTGATTTTTTTGGTTATATAATATTTATTTGATTTTTTATCATCCAATACTGATAGGAACATTAAAAATGAAGATGTTGCCCCGACACGACCAGCGTTGCTTCATCGTTTTGGTAGATGAGAAGCACAACAAATAGTGGCAGCTCCACCACTGATTGATGCAGTAGAGGCCCTCATAGATTTGGAACGCAACCTGGTTATGTTGACCATTGACATCCCAGAGAATAGGACAGATGATTTTCCTCTAAGATACTAGAGGCATGTGATTGGGGTTCTTGGTCTATTTAGGTGATAAATTTGCAGAGTGGTGTGTGTTATACTCTGCTACCATGATCATCATCATGGATAGTTGATGGTTGATTTAGATTGTAATTTTGATTTTTGTATCAGTATTTTTAGATCATAAGGTGTTTGAAACCTATGATGACAGACGATGTAATATATTTTGACACAACTATTTTTACCTAATGATATTACTACTTTTGATCTCTGAGTATTTTGTTCAATATGGGTTGAATATTGTTTTGTTTTACTTACAACACTGCAAATTTATTTGATTAGCTAGTGCATAAGCTAATTTGTTTAAATTTCTTGAAATGTGTTGATATTCAATGTAATAAAATTTCCTTCCCAAGAGATGAACCCTTAAAAACGTTCTTCACAAAAATGGATTTTGGATTACATAAGCATCATTCAAATGTAATACAATGAGTTGTGAATCTAACCTAGCAGTCAAACGTCAAATGCCAAATGAAATGGAATCAAATAATAGCTCAATTACCACACTATATTCTTCAATATTGTTCGTTATTTTACCGATGTAATATTCCCAATTAGTCGTGAGCTAATTGGAATATTAATTTTTGTTTTATTACTGTGTTTAAAGAATAAAAGAGCAAAGGAGGTCCATAATACTCCTTAATAATGAATAAATCAATGCCAAATATGAAACGGCTAAATCTTGGCTATTAAATCAAGCACCCTTAGGTGTGAAAGGCGTTGGAACATTTTGACTGGGTCAACCTTGACCAAATCTACAACGCTGTCATGGAGGAGTGGCCATCAATGAGGTACATCACAGTTTTAGATGGAGATACCTTTTGTGAAAGAAGTAATCTCATTGGAAGTGGTTTAGGGTTTTGGAAGCTCTTGTATTATAGAAGGAAGGGGATGGAAGCATTAGAAGGTTGTTGATGTTTATCATATTTCTGAATATATGGTCTGTTTAGATATATATATTTCTCTTGTTTTTTAGCTGAGAGTGAATGTTGTTTATCATTGGGTGATCCTGACCGGGAATCCCACATCTTCCCATTGAGTAGCTTTTGGGAGAGTTTGTATTGCATTGTTCATTATCTGGCTTAGGGCCAAGCTTCTTCTTTCAACTACAACACAGATCCTATTGAGTTTTTTTTTTTTTTTTCAAGATGCAGTAATTGGAGACTAGATCTTTTAGATCTAGGCCATTTTAGTGCTCCTTTTCAGTGGAGGGGGTTTCTACTTCATTGGGAGGACAGTATTGAAGGCTCTGGAGCTTATTTTCATATCTTGGCATCATACCAACTATATTTTGATCCCTACAACGTAGTATATCCCAGATCTTTGTTATTTCTGTAGGTGTAGTTGTAGGGTGGTTCAACACACGATTTAGAGAGCTGATTTTCTAAGTGTTGGGGATCTTCCGATCACTTAGGAGATCTATTGGAGGAAGCTATTATATTTCCCATATCAGTTCAGCCACACTTTCTAGATATTTTATTTTTAGTAGATCTGCAGTCTTAGATCTCAGATCTACATCTTGCACTTGGTGTTTTGCTGAAAAACCCAAGGGGGTTCTATAGAGGAGATTGTATAGTGCATGGATATGATATAGATCTAACTTTTTATGCACCTGTTTTCTCTACATATTATGTTTAATCTACAGTTGTGAAAAGTCAATTAAATAATGATATAAGGCTTTTCCAATCTTTATATATGGTTGCAACACCTCATTTTGAGGGATTTCTTTCATTAGAGGCTTTCTTTTCTTGTTATGCATCTTATGGGCCATTTCCTACACATGTTTTTTTGCTATAATAACAAATGAAAGATCTCCATATTGGCCTCTTACTATATAAAATATGATCTGCGTTATTTTCCTATCTTTCTGCATTGTATTGCTACATTTCCCATTTGGGAATATTACAATGGTATCAGAGAATCATCTTGGTGCAACTTGTGCATTCTAAAGCCAATATGTCTTCTAAAGAAGGAGAGCCTCTTACTGATGGAGAAAAGAGGTATCAAAAGAGAAGGCACAACAATTTTGATTATACAGATGATAATAAAGACAAGGGTAAAGCCCCTTTATTTGGAGGTGAAGATGAAGAGAAGGATTTCCCTAAGATCCTTCTTAGAGCCATGCAAGACCTTGCTAGAGAGATCAAAGAGAGAGAATGGGTAGAATCAAGGAATCCCCTAAAGTATTTCATCATCGAGAAGGCTTTGGCATGTCTCACCACTGGAATGATCAACCAGTGCATCAGCCACAAGTTTCTCGACGCTCTACCATGCCTACATTTTTGGCTATGGGAAATGAAGGGTTTCAAGAGCATGAATCCCTTAAATACTATTTTGAAGAATATGAGTCTCAAAATAAGAGATTCAAAGATCACTTGAGTTTTCAGGATTTTTGTCAAATAATGGACAATAGAATACCAAGGCATTATCATAGAGGTGGTGGATTCATTCAGAATCATGATCGATAGCACAATATGGGAAGATTATTTTTACCCAATTTTGATGGGTCATCTAAGTGTTCTACCAAATATTGGGTAGAAAAAATTGACATCTATTTTCATTTGAACAATATTCCAAAAATTGAAGCCATTAAGATTGCAGTGCTGCACCTTGAATGTGAAGCACGTGGCTGGTGGTTCCATGGCTTGTCTACATTGGGTCATGCAAATATGACTACTTATTCAAATTTCATTATAATTTTGGTGGAAATATTTTATAGAAGAGATCCAGAAGCACCATTCATGAGCATTTCAAAGTTGGATCAATCAGGTAATGAAAAAACTTACATCTCTAAATTTTCCAGACTTTCTGTTATGGTTCTTGATTTGTTTGCAGCAAGAAGGGTGTACATGTTCATTGATGGTTTAGATGAACCTCTTCATGGGTTGGTTAAATCTACCAATCCCACTACCATACATGATGCTATTGAAAGAGCTAGAGACTTTCAAGATGCCTTGCCAAAAAAAAAGGAAACATTTCAGCATAATCCCTGTTTTCCTTCAAAGGGAAAGGAAGAAAAGGTTGCTCCTTCTAAGGAGAGTCAAAATAAAAAACCTCCTGATGATGATGTCCAGAGAGATCTAAGAAGAAGGAATATTTGCTTCACTTCTCAAGAATCATGGGCACCTGGAAATATATGTGCAGTTGGAAAATCACATTACATAGAGGTCTTTTCAGATGATGACGAGGAAGAAGAAGATGAACCAAGAAGAGGTCACAACACTGACACTGCAGGAGGAGAACCAACCCCCTTAGGAGATGGGAATGGAGAATTTTATCCTATTGGAGGGGATCTTTCATCTTTGAGAGGAGTACCTAAGTACTTGACCTTAAGAGTTCAAGGTTCCATCTTGAATCATAGGGTTTTCATTTTGGTTGATAGTGGGGCTACCCACAATTTTATTGATGCCCAACTAGTGCAAAGGAGGGAAATACCCACTGATGCTTTTTAGGGATTCTCTGTTTTAGTCCCAGGAGATAGAACAATGAAATGCATGCATTATATCCCATCCTTATCAGTCACCAAGGGGACATATACGTTGATTGATCAGTTCTTTTTGGTTGACATACCTGACACCAATGTGATATTGGGTGTTCAATGGTTCATTACTTTGGGAAAAGTCACCACTGATTGGGAGGCTTTGAAAATGGAATGGGTGGATAAAAAGAGTTGTAATACTCAAATGATAAACAACACACATACATATTCCTCACATACAACTTCCACAAAGAAACCATAGATGGATTTGCACAGTGGAAGCAAGGACCTTACAGTCCCATCTATTATGCTCATGAGATTGCTACATGGGACACTATTATCTAGTGGGAAACCACCTGGGAGGCCACCTGATTTAGATCTTGTGGGATATGTCTCACAACATGATGCTCCAAGCATAGATCCAGGAGGGATGGGAGAATTGGAAGACAATGATGCAGCGCTAGGAGCCTTGGGTAGGCTTAAGAAGGAGGGAGATCCTCTCCCAACATCATCATTACCCACTCTCATTTTAGATTATACGTTGTGGGAGGAGATGCATGGAAGGAATGACCTTCCAATATCTACCTTTGGCATCAGATATGTCAAGTAAGAGAGCATCCATATGGCATACATTTATGTTGGTAGACCATTAGCGCTCTCACTATGGGAGATTGATCCATATTGGAGATCACAACTGTTAGTGGATTACTCCAAGGATCTTCACACATGCATGATACTTGATTATTAGCTACATGAAGAGGGCTATTAGGATTCATCTATTATCATGGTAGGATCTTCTTGTATAGAGCCTCCAAGCTCAAGGAGAAGTTACTACAAAGGGCCTATGTGGATTTATGTTTTAGCCACACATATTCCATGAGATTCTACAACATCATCATGAGGAGATACACTTGGAAGGGCTTCAAAGGAGAACTATACCAACATTTTCAAAGATCCATGTACCATGTGGGGATGGGGCAGCAACATAACTCTATAAAGGAGTTAATTCAGCCATCTCTTTATATTTTTGAGAGAATCTATAGATCTATGCACCACTCCATTTGTTTAAGGAGAAATTTTGGTGAAGAATATGCTCATGTAAATAATGGTTCATTTGATTATTGTTTACATACTTTCACCATGTATATGCAGGCCATAACTCCAAGAAGGAGTATTGTACCTTATAAACTTCATGTCCAACTTTGGGCCACAAGAATTTCTAAACATGGCCACTACCTTGGAGGACAAAGGGAGATTTTGTTTCATGATGGGTGAATTCCTAAAGCACCAAATATATCTCACACTTTCAGCCATAGTGAGATGACATGGGCATCAAGTAAGTGGTGGGGAAACCACTTACTGCATCATGATTTGATCCATTCAAGAGATGCAATGTGCTGGTTCCACATGTGGGACTATTACCCACCTCCATATGCACAAATTTATGCTTGTATGTACGTTTGATCCCATACATTGATGATGTAATTGTATTTTTTATGGGAATGCATGGAGGGAGGATGGGAGGTATGTATGTGCCCTATGGGATGGAGATTATCCATGTACCTTATGCTACATTTTTTAGGGAGAACATCGGGCAGACCATGTTTGTTTCATTTGAGCTATTGTCTCCTTATGGGATGGATTATTTACATCTCATGAGAATGTTGGAGAAGCAATTCATGGAGGGATCGATTGGTGAAAAATTAGCCTATGAGGGAAGCTTATGACATGTTGGTGTCACCAATGATGGAGGTTTGCAGCACTCACCTTGTCAATTGCTTGAGGACAAGCAAAATTTTGGAAGGGAGGAATGTAATATTCCCAATTAGTCATGAGCTAATTTGAATATTCATTTTTGTTTTATTACTTTGTTTAAAGAATGAAAGAGCAAAGGAGGTTGATAATACTCCTTAATAATGAATAAATCAATGCAAAATATGAAAAGGATAAATCTTGGTTGTTAAATCAAGCACCCTTAGGTGTGAAAGGGGATGGAACATTTTGACTGGGTCAACCTTGACCAAATCTACAGTGTTGTCTTGGAGGAGTGGCCATCAATGAGGTACAATGTAGTTTTAGATGGATATACCTTGTGTGAAAGAATTAATCTCATTAGAAGTGGCTTAGGGTTTTGCAATCTCTTGTCTTATAAAAGGAAGGGGATGGAAGCGTTAGAAGGTTGTTGATGTTTATCATATTTCTGAATATATGGTCTGTTTAGACATATATATTTATTTTGTTGTTTAGCTGATATTGAATTCTCTTTAGCATTGGGTGTTCCTGATCAGGAATCCCACCTCTTCCCATTGAGTAGCTCTTGGGAGAGTTTGTATTGAATTTTCCACTATCTGGCTTAGGGCCAAGCTTCTTCTTTCAACTATAGCACAGATCTTGTTGAGGGTTTGATTATTTTTGCAAGCTACAGCAAGTGGAGACTAGATCTTTCAGATATAGGCCATTTGAGTGCCCCTTTTCAGTGGAGGAGGTTTCTACTTCATTGGGAGAATAGTACTGAAGGCTTTGGAGCTTATTTTCAGATCTTGGCATCAAGCCAACTATATTTTGATCCCTACAGCGCAGTATACTCCCAGATCTGCGTTATTTCTGTAGGTGCAGTTGTAGTGTGGTTCAACACACCATTTGCAGAGTTGATTTTCTAAGTGTTGAGGATCTGCTCATCACTTTGGAGATCTATTAGAGGAGGCTATTCTATTTCCCTTATCATTTCAACCACACTTTCCAGATCTGTTATTTTTAGTATATCTGTAGTCTTAGATCTCATATCTACATCTTGTACTTAGTGTTTTTACGAAAACCCCAACGGAAGCTTTTATAGTGCATGGATCTAGTTTAGATCTAACTTTTTATGCACTTAATTTCTCTAGATCTAATGTGTAATATACAACTATGCAGAGCCAATAAAATAATTTTGTAAGGCCTTTCTAGACTTTATATATGGTTGCAACACCTCATTTGAGGGATTTCTTTCATTGGAGGCTTTCTTTTGTTGTTATGCATCTTATGGGCCATTTCCTACACATGTTTTGCTGCTATAATAACAAATGAAAGGTCTCCATATTGTCCTCTTGCTATATAAAAGATGATCTGCGTTATTTTCCTATCTTTCTACGTTGTATTGCTGCATTCTCCATTTGGGAATATTACAATTGAGGAAAATACCATGAATAGAAACAAACTCATCAGTGGGTGAATAGATAGCCCAAGCTGCGTAGGATAAGTTATGTGTACTATGACAGGCACCGTCAACAAATCCAATGTAAGTTTGAGGGAATGTAGACATCTGTAGTATCGAGAATAATCAATATAAGCAACAAAAGTAGTGAAAACTTGGAAAGATAAATAAATAATCTAAGGTGCGCTTCTCTAATTTAAGGAACATTATTCTAAAATATAACTAGTGTACAGAGAAGTTCTTCACATGAAAAATGATGCATAATATCTCTTAAGAGGTACAGTATTCATAAAAAATCATGGTATGCAAATTCAATTTATGAATTCCTACAATTCGTTTAATCATATTTGTTAAAACCTTGTTAACATCCTCAACTTAGCCATTGGCTTGTGGGTAATATGGTGTGGAATTATCATGGTATAGACGAAGATGAGCGGAAAGTTCATTTATCGTAATGTTTTGAAAGTGGCTACCATAGTCCATAGCGATAGATTGAGGGACACCAAACCTAGCAATCACATGATTCAATATGAAAATAGATGCAATTTTTCCATCAATCATGAATGTAGGCATCACCTTGACCCATTTGTCAAAGTAATCTACATCGATAATTATATACCCATGCCCCCCAACCGAGTGAGGGTTACATATAATGAAATTAATGCCCCATTTTGAAAATGGTCTGACATCTATGATTGGGTGAAGAGGAACTCGATTTGCATGCATATTTTGATAAAAAATATTGCAATTGTGGCATTTTCTAACCGCAAGGATAATTTTTTTGGAGAGTGACGACCATAAATAGCTAGCACACAATATATTTTGATTTGTGGAAATCCCAAACATATCACCACCACATGCTCTACAATGGCAGTAATTGAAAACCCTTTCGGCTTCTTTGTGATCTATACAACATTGAATATCAGAATCGGCACCACGATGATAAAGATTTTTGCAAAAATATTTTATTGTTGAGACTGATATTGAATTATACGTCAATCATATCATGAAATTTATAGCCAAAAGGTTTGTGCTTGAAGATATATAATGATATCTCCATATAAAGGATCTAATTTATTAATTAAAAACAAAGATTCATGAGGAAAATCGTCCTCTGCCACTGTTTCCAATTCAGTGTACAGAATTTCACACATGAATTTTGAAAAAATGAGTGATTTCATAGATTTGGATTTTTTGAACTCCAAATCAAAATGCTAGAGGATAACTCTCGATTTAGAGTATTTTCCCCCTAAAAATTGTTTTGCCAAATGTACACCACAAGGTTGTAGTTAGATATCACTGTGGTTTTACATAACATTATGTAATTATGGAATCGTTGGACAGCTTGAATGGCTGCCAAGGCCAATTTCTCTACATGAGAATACTTGATCTCTTTCAGGCTGAGGTTTTGACTTAGGTAATAAATCGCATATTCATTTTTAGTGTCATCCTCTTAAAATAAAACCATTCCAATAGTAGAATCAGATGCAGCTAAATATAAAAATTAATCTCGGTGATAATCAGGTGGATGCAATAATGGTGCATGGATCAATGCTTGTTTGAGTGCATCAAAATCTTTATCGGCCAGCTCGTCCCAAATAAATGGAACATCCTATTTTGATAACAGAGTGAAACCTTTAGTTAACTTCACATAGTTTCGGATAAAATGACGTAGAAAGTTTTCTTTCCCTTGCAAACTCTGGATTTGGCAAAGAGTGGAAGGAGGAGGTAGATTCACAATGGCCTCAACCTTGAATGGGTCGACAATAATGCCTTCATTAGAAACAATGAAACCAAGTAATTGTCTTGATTGTACAAAAAATACAAATTTGTGTGGATTAAAATGAATGGTGTAATGCCTACATCACATAAAGATAACACATAAATGTGTAGGATAATATTGTCTGCGTAAAGAATGAGCAGGTATGTCATCCAGGTAGGGTTGTACAATGTGTTTTATATCATGAAATGTGCAAGACATAGCCCTTTATAAAGTTGCGCCAGAATTTTTCAGTCCAATAGGTAATTTACAATATGCAAATGTTCCCCATGGACATATAAATCATTTCTTGGGCTAATCGGCAGGAAGTGTGTTTATTTTATTGTAACTAGAAAATCCATCCATAAACGAAAAATATTTCGTTTCCGGCACAGTCATCAACAATTTGGTTGACTTAAGGGGTGGGATAGTTTTATTTGGGACAATCCCTATTAATATCCCTGTAATCAGCACATAATTTGATAGTATTTTTTTTGTCACTGGAACTATATTAGAAACCCAATCCGTCAAAGGAATAGCATAAATAAATCATGCACGAAGTAGTTTTTCAACTTCAGCTTTAATAGTAGCAGCCTTTTGCAGATGTATTGGATGTAATTTATGTTTAATAGGTTTCGCATCCAGGTATGTATTATTTTTTTGAAGCAGAATCTTAGGATCAATTCCTGGAATTTCTTCATAATACTAGGGAACAATGTCTCAGAATTCCTGAAATAAGGCTTTGTACATATTGATTTCTTCAATTGAGCAAGAAGCACCTATATGAATATTTTCAGTTACTCCTAGTTTTATTGATATGAAAATGGGAATTTTCATGGAAATATTTCTTAAGTTTGTCTCAGAACATGAATGATGAATGGACATAGGATTTTGAGGTTCCTCAACATAATCTATCAGGTAAAATAGAGGATCGATGATGAAGATCGTCCCAAAGTAATTCATCCAATGACAAGATTTCCTGAATATTTTCATCAATTGAAAACATTTTTTGGAAATGATCAAAAAAAGATGTCATGGTTGAGCTTGATAAAGAAGAATACTTTTTACTAAACCCATTCATTTGATCATTATCAGTTGATGAAATTTCAAAAAGCAATTGTACCACTACATATGATGATTCATATGGACTTAAAGGCATCTCCTCGCCATAAGAGTCTAATTTAGATTCTAATGTCACATTCCATGGGTAATAAAATGGCATTGTGCTTGAAGTAATCATATTGATATTGGAAATAGTTTGAGGTACGTTAAGAGGAGGTATAAAAAAATTTCCCATGAGAGCACCTTAACTAGTCCTACCCCAACATCTTCATAAGGGATAACCATCTTTCCAACATTTGGATATTATCCGTAGAGGTGGGGTCAGAAGAAAAATAAGACAACTAATCTATTTTAACAATATTTCCTTTATGAAGAAACATGATAAATTGAAATATTAATGAAACGAAAACGGTCATAGAATAAGACAAACTTCAACCTAACAAAAGGTTTTAGTCAAGATGGGCATCAACAACTTCCACCTCAAGCAATAACGAATTTTCCTTCTACCTCTATAGGTAAATCCTGGAGTATTCCAAATGGAAGAAAACCTCTTCCATCAAAGGATTTAATAATAGTGGGTGACTGATTGATTGGTGGAGAACCAAAGCTTTCCAACGTGCTCAGGATATAGTGCACGTAGATTTTCCCTCGTCAATTACTGTGCAAAAAACTCACCTAGATCTGACTAAAATGGTAATGTGAAAATCCACTTGGTGCGGGATTCTAGGTACAATGTTATTGAGATAAAATACAATAAGATTAGAATAATAAGGATCAATCACTCCAATAGTTGATAACGATAACTTCCTCTCAGATGTACAAGATTGCAGCACTTCAAGGGCCGACATTGTTGAAGGGGACATGGCCATACCTTCAACAATATTGTAATTATGAGTGGCTCTCACATGTGGATTGAAAGCCGATTTTCGAAGTACAACTTTGGTAGGTGGTTTAATTACCAAATCAATATTATTTTTCTTGATGTGTAATGGTTCGGAAATATGAGTTGATACTAGAGGTTGACTGGCTTATTCAGTTTCCTTTCCAGTTGTAGGACTCTTAGATCCATAGTCTTGAGATCATGTTCCAACCATGTCATGGGACATCATTAGGATATCCGCTGATGAATTGGAAGAAGATCCTATAATTTTTTTGTCTTGTGATGGAAAATGATATTTAAGGATAGTGGGTGTGGGCAAACGTTTGAAAAATTTAGATACATCAGCCTCATGTGGGCACTCTTTGGTATATTGATCCTCATCACAGATAACAAAAGAATAACAAGGCTTTTATTTTTATTTTTTATGGTTTGGTTTTTTCTGCTTTCTCTTTTGAGAATTGTTTTGTTTATTTTTACCCTTTGCTTTCTTCTTATTTCCAGATGATTTAGTTTTAGTGGTAGATGAGTCTACGACATGAATTTCGGCAGAAGTTTCTAGGAAAGAGTCTCCTTCAGGTGAATTAGGTAAATTTATGATTGGAGTAGTAGATTTAGATGCTTTCTTCTCACCCTTTGATTTATTAACTATATTGATTACACTTTCTACAACATGATAACCAGAAGGAGTTGTAGTAAGTTGACATGGGCGATGTAAATCAGACATTTTTCATAAAAAATACTAGACTATGTGTAAACAAGGTCCAAATATTGGGCTTCAACGATGAACTTCTCTTCTATTACAAAGCCTCATTTAGCTACATCTTCAGTAATCTTAGGAAGTAATTATGTAATGAACCATTCAGCCATAATTTGATCCAAGTTGAAAGCTTTGACTAAGCGATGTCTACTTCGCCACTCGTGGATGTGATATGAAATGTACATAGATGTACTTTGTTTAAGTGAAGTCAAACATTCTGTGCCATTATCATAAAGGATTGGAAAATAAAAATATGTAATGAAAGTAATTGCTAAAGCATTGAAATTGTTGAAAGAGCCTTGTGGTGACTCAATGTACCACTTTGTGGCTAAGCCGATCAAAGTTCTTTGAAAAATTCTTAAATGGATAGAATCATCGATAAAATAATTGGATGCACACCACAGATGATAATTCATAACATTATTCAAGAGGACTTCTCCTAATTTTCCTTCAAACTTTCGAATGTCAGTGGGAAACTTAGTAGGAATTGCCAACCAAAACGAAAGATAGTAAATTAGATCAATTGTTAGTCGAGACAAGTCCGCTAAATCTAAAGTTGCAATTAAAGGTAATTGTTGTTGAGAAAATCGATAACCATGAGGGAAAATACCAGTACCTAGAGGAGGATATCCAGGAAAAACTGGGATAGCTCTAACATTTCGAATCGGTATACCTCCAGGGTGTTGGGTAGTGAATACGACCACCTTTTAACACTTATTTGATCCATTTTTACTCTTCTTTATCATGTCATTTATTATAATTTATCATATAAATCCATTTTATAATGATTTACTCTCTTATGGATGAATATTATTTCTTCTCCTTTATTTTTAATAAATGGATGATTATTATGCATAATTTTATCAATGATGGTTTATTAATATATTTTGTAACATCACTCACCATTTTAGCCTCCAAGATATTTTCCAGATTGTAGATTTGATCTCCAAATCATCATCAAATATTCCAACTCAGAAATTCGCTGGAATAAGAAGTGACAGTTTTGCGGTTGATATTCTGGGAAAATAAAGAAGAATCTGAAAAATCTGGAACATGGGTTTTGTCCAGAACAGACCAAATTAACTTCTTTAAAAACGATTTGCCCAAATTTGGCCTGTATTGAGAGAAACACAAAGTTCTTTGAGCATGATTTTATCAGATTTGCTGTTGTAGCCGTCCTCCAAATTATCTCAGCTGCAAATTCAAATTCGACTTGCTCTTGTTGAAAGATGGATGGAAATATATTTTCTTGTTGATCAATTGGTTAGGAACAATCCAATTTTGTTATGGGAGATCCTATTTACTATTTAATTTCTCCTCTCTTTGGTTATAAAAGGAGACATTTATAAAAGAGAAGGATGGTTGTTTCTTTTGTGAATTGTAAACTTAATCAAGAGCTGTGTTATTGAAAAACACAATTCCATTGTAATGCTACTCCAGTTTAATGATTAATTGATGTTGTTGTTCCATTCACATCATCTGAAGTAGCTTGAGCAGTACCTGCTGCTGGTTAAGGGCCCGACCCCTGGCAGCGTGAACTGCTCCTCTGTGTTATATTTCTGATTCTTGTAGCTTGTGATTGATTTGATACATGCATGTTACTATGAGTTCATTTCATTAGTTGTTTATCATATTACTCTCTTTATATATTACGCGTTCTGTTTGTGAGTTATTTCATTATCGTGTGATCTAAATCTTATTTCTTACAACATGGGTTAATTGAGATAGCATATTGCCTTACTAAGATCATCCTTGGATTCCCAGAAGTGATATTGGTTCTATCTTAAATAATTCATAATTCCATGCTTAATAGTTTACTGTTTTATTATAATGGATTGCGTTGTTGTTCCTTCCCAATTTAACAAGAATCTTAATCCTCGAATTACTTATCTGGTTATGCTTTGCTGTTTGGCATTTGATGTTCCATTCCATTTGTTGTTTCATTTGACCACTGTTCATTTTAGAGTACAGATACAAAGCTTCACTATTCAGCTTGTTGCTCAATAGGATTTTCCGTTTAATAGAGTTTTGTTGTTCAATCCCATTAGTTAATATTTGTTGTTTGATTCTTCTAGTTTCAGTTGGTTATTCATTTACATTGCTGTTTGATTTCAATGTGTTGTTCATTTCCAATTCATTAGTTTACATATTTCGAAAGAGTTTGGTTTTAAAGGGTTTTCTTAGTTTACTTTCAATAACAGCTTTAGTTCAATTTCTATTTCCTTTTAATTGCTTTAAAGTAGGACTGTCAACTATAGAGAACACTGGTTATTGCTTCCATGTTCCTAGATTGATTGTCTTGTTCCAGTTTGATTTCAATTGCATCAATTTCTAGAGGAATGAGTTATTGCTACTGTATCCTCGATTGATGTTTGCTGAGTGATTAGTTGGATTTCATAGCATTTGAATTTATGTTGTTGTAATTAGATTTCTTTTTCAAGCATCTGTTTACTTTTTCATTTGAAACGTTGTACTAGATCTTGCAATGCATTACTCTTAGATTGAATTGCAGCCTCAAATAGAGTACACTCTTGAAATAAAAAGTCATTCCTAGATTGATAATTAATGTGGGATAAAGAGGTGTTAAAAAGATACTTTTTTTGGACCCAACATTTTGGCGTCGTTGCCGGGGAGAGTGTATGCCATTTAGAAAGAGTGATGCATATTTAATTTTTTTCTGCTTGGGAAGAATTGGGTATTAAAAACGGAAGGTAAGAACCTGCGCACCGACCAAGGAACAAACTTGTTCACTGGCCCGCTTCACAGCAGAATTGAGTGAAAGCTTAAGGTAGAAATTAATGCTTGCGTTTTTTTTTTATTTTAGAGGTAGAATTTTTGAAAAAATCTTGTAATTCCACTCGAGTGGTGATGTAAGAACCACCCATTTCACTAACCAATTGACAATAAAATTTTAAGAAGGATCCTCAAAGAAACACATGAAGAACATCTTCTATTATCGTAAGAAATAGCTCACATTGCAACTTTTGAAATCCCTATCAAAGATCTAGGAGGAGTGACACAAATGCACGTAATTCCCCCATTGTCTCTACCAAATTTTCATGGTTTGACAAATGAAGATCTAGATACATTCTTATTTGAGTTTGAAATACTTTGTAGAGGATATGATTATTGTACTAATGATCAAAGGTTGAAAGTGTTTCCTCTTACTCTAAAAGGAGTAGCTCTCCGATGGTTCATGAGCCTAGGAGGGAACTGCATCCAAACATGGGAGGACATGAAGAAAATATTCTTGAAGAAGTACCAAGACTACTACAAATCCAATGAAGATATTTTCGGTATGATACAAGGGGAAGATGAAAGCTTAGATGACTATGTGGAGCGATTTCGATACAACCTTCAAAAATCAAAGCATAAAAATTTGGAAAAAGAGATCTTGAAAACACTCCTTCTTAAAGGAATCAAAGATGAATTTTTAGAACTCTTAAATCTGATAGGAAAAGGTGATTTTTTCAGTTATCATATGATGATGTTTGTGAGTTGTGCATAAGGTATTCAAGAGGAATTTCCAAGGCTGGTAAGAATTCTAGAGAAGTTCCTTCTTTTTTTTCCAAATTTACTACAAGAACAAGAGATATAAGAGCTAAAATCAATGTTTTATTTGGAAAGTTTAAAGTTGATTTTATTAGCTCTCTAAATTCACAATTGAATGTTTTGCAGGTTCAGAAAAATAAAAAATTTGATGAAGTGTTTTTCCCTCATAACCGAAAGGAGCATCCCATAGATAGTTGTTCTTCCTTATCTAGGATGGAAGTAGCATATCAAAGAGACGGGGAAGCTGCAACAAGGTCAAAAACATGGAAATCATGGCCTATAGGTATGGTTCAAAACACTTTCTCACCATTCTCTTACTTGCATAATTCCTTATGGAATACTCATATGTTAGGGCAGCCATGCCAATCTCAATATAACCACTACCAATCTTGTCTAAAAGTTTGGCATGGTTCATCTTATGATTGTATGACTAATCTCTCTCATCTTGTAGCACAAACACATCTTACAGCTCTTCCACAACACCTTGCTTGCCTATCAAAATCATCCACCCAACACAATCAACTACATCATCAAGAGGCTCCATTCCCTACACAATCTCCCGCTCAACCGATTCCACACCCTCACCATAATAAACCAGTAAAACATGCTTATAGTGTTGAACTGGAAAATTTAGCCACCCTTCCCACCCATTCTATCTCACATGCACTATTGGAGAAAACTTACACTGAGACTCAGAATGTATCAAATCCAAAAATTGTAGACGTTATGAAAGAAAATGAGGTTTCTTCTAGTTTGCACCAACAAACCATTTTAAAAGCTAAAGAACTTCATGATACGATGGCTATGGGAAATCAAGAAAGTAAGGGATACATTGAATATTGGTTTCACTCCATCATTTTTTTGCAACATTACTCCGTGCTTCAACAATTTTTGGCACCATCTTTTCAAGGGAAGTTGGCTTCTCATATCCTAATTTTTATCAACATGCATTTTTCAAATTTGGGTATGTACATACTAGAGGCCTTATTTCTAAAATGGTTCCACTGGAAATAATCTTATACATAAACATATTTGATTCTAAAATAAGATTAGGATAGTGGAGAAAATAAAATAAATAAGGAAATAAAACAAACACATTTTTTTATTTGTGTAAAAATAGTTGTTTCTGTGTTGCAACACGCTGTGGAAATCAACATTGATGAGAAATATTTTAATTTATTTGTTTATTTAGATGAATTATGTTGCAAATAACCATTATACAAACACTTATATTCATTTTTATCATCAATATGGAAAAATTTCTTGAATATCATTTTTTTTGGCTTGCGGGCTTGATGAAATTTCTGAAAACATAGCTGGGATAGTCATGTTTTGGGGGACCAAAAGTGAATATTTTTAAAACCTGTATCTATCCTAATTATACCTTGATTCCTATTTTCCAACCCAATTTTAATCACCCCATTTGGATTTGAAACGAAAAAGTTAGAACCTAAACATTGACAGGGTGTCTAGTAGGCAGCTCAAGAACAGAGTTGGGATAGTTAGTTTTTGGAGACCTAAATGAATATATTTTTAAAACATATTTCTATGGTATATTAATATATGAATCTAGTTTACAACACAATTTTAATCACTCAGTTTCTATATCGTATGAGGAATTTATGACCAAAATACTGACTTCCTATCATAAATCAACATTCTTGAAACTCTGTTTTCTCGGTTGTTCATTAACGTATTTGACCCATCAACTCTTCTTGTATTCAAAAATTGTTTCTATTTTAGATCAATAAATGAATCTAATTTAATCTCCAATTTTAATCAGTTCAACCTGCCATCAAAAAAAAAAATTATGCTTGAAATATCAATTGTTGGTCTGAGCTGGAAAATAAAAAATGACTCTATTATGCAGGTCGTTATAAGAAAATTTAACATACCATTACATGGAATTTTTAAAACATGCTTCTATTGGAGATAAAAATTTGAATTATCTCTCATTTGGCTTTGGAATCACTCAAATCCGACGAAAATCAAATAAGTTATGATTGAAACACTGCAGGTTAGCATGATTGGCCACTACTCTCTCGCAGGTAATAAATTAATGTAATATTCCCAATCTTAGCCTCAAGATAAAATGGAAAATTACAGTTGCACAATTTATTTTATTTTAATAAAATGGGCAAGGAGACACCTTAGCCCCTTTTATATGAACAAATAACACTCCTAATGTGAAAGGGAAGTGAATAAAGCAGCTGAAATAAACACCCATGGTGTGAAATGAACCCAGCTTACTTGGATTAGTCATCTTTGACTAAAGTAAACAACGCTGCCTATAGAGGAGAAGCTTCCTAGAGAAGCTGCGCAGTTTTAGAGGGAAGAGCTTCACATGAGGGTGGGAACCCTAATTTATGGGACCATGGTGGAGAAGAGTTCTCTCACTTTATATAGAGGAGATAGCAACCCATTTTCATTATGCTATGATTTATATTTTCAGACTTGGGTCTGCAAAAGCTTGCATCCCGGGCTCTTTAGTAGGGTGATGGTGCCCTCGGGCACTAAGGTGTTCCCAGTCAGGAATCCCTACCTCTTCCTCAAGGAAGGATGAGGATTGAGCTACATTTCCTCAATCCAGTGTTGGCCACAGCTACATTCATCTTCTACAACGTTATTTCTGGAGCAGAGAGGACTTTGTGGTGCTGGGTGCAGTAAGAGAGGAACTCATGGAGTCTCTCTTGTCTAGTTTTCTTCAATGGAGGATTGTTCTATTCATTGGAGGATATTCAAGGAGGATTCTTGGGCTGTATTTTAGATCAATGGCATGAGGCCACACTTCTATCATCTCCCACTACGCAGTACATGAGAGGAACTGCGTTATTTTGGAGGAGGCAATGAGAGAGGGGTTTATGGGGCTTCAAGGAGGATGTTTTTGAGACAAAGGGACCAGCCCTTGGTATTTAAGACATTATCAGAGGAGGGAAATCAGATTTCATATCAGCCATAACCTCATTCATGTATGGGTTCAGTTGCAGTGACAATTCTGTTGTCAGATTTTGTATTTTCTCCGGCATTTCTAGCAATCTTCATAGATTGGCTAGAAATCAAGTATTTCATCCCATTTATCTTTTATTGGGATTATTTCTTATATTCATTCAACCACATATGTATTTCATTTATATTCAACAGCTATGCCTTCATATACACTGCGCAGTTGCAGCTACTCCGGCATTTTGTGGAGTTGCAACTACTCTTGTATTTCACTGCTTATTCATTGGGGGTTTGCTCTTAAATCTTGAGTGGCTAGTCCCTCATGATATTTCTTGTATTTTACTATTGATATCATAATATAATGATGGCTGTAGTATTTTACCTCTTATGGTGTATTTTAGTTTTGCAAAGTTACTGGTTATGTTCGTGTATTGTTGTAGCTCTCTCATTGAGCATTGTTTTAGAGATCTAGTTTGGGGAGATCTGAATAACCCATCTAGATGCATTTCTTTGAGCTCATATTCGTGTGGGAGTTATATTAGAGATGGTAGGGCATCCTGCTGTTGGTTTCTTATTTATGTAGTAATTTACACAGTCATTCTCATGACCCCGTAGTAGAAATCCCCGAGGTGGAATATTGCATATCCATAGGCAGTAGGGCCCGAGAAGGGCCACTAGCCTCAAACCCTTCTCCCTATTTAGAAGGAGGATCTTCCCTAAATTCCCCCATCATTCAATCTCTAAAATGGACTTGTGATAGCTCAAGAAGGAATTGGAATATCTTAAGAGATCTTCTCTAGAAAGCAAAATATTCCATTTGGGATATTACAAAGGGTATCACATGATCTTGGCTCAGCCTGTGCCCAAGATCTATTTCCATCAGCAAGAGGAGCTTCTCTCTCCAAGGAGAGGAGATTTACAAAGGAGACAAGGAAAAAGGAATGAAGGAAGAGGAGGGTTCCCTTCTTCTTTTCCAGACCATTGAGCACACCATTGAAGATCTGCTGAAAGGGGAAAATTTTGGAGGAATTTTCTGAAAGGGGTTTGTTGTTGAGAAAAATCCTAGCTATTTCATGGAGGGTGTGAGCATTCAGCCACACATGCAGATCCACAGCGCAGTACATTTCCCATAGCTACTGCAAGAAGGATTGACGGGAAAATTTGAGGCCTTTGGAGGAGCAACGCTACAAACTCAAAGGTATGATTCATGATGATTGGTTTCAGATTTCTATTTCATGTTTTCATGCAAATGAGAGATCATATGTTGAAGTCACAAGGAGTTTTGCAAAGGGGATTGATGGAAACTAATGTGAAGCTGGGTGTGACAAAACTTCAAACACTTTGCATGCATGGATGGGAACCATGAAACAAAGGTCATTCCATCTTTCTAGAGGGGAAGAAATCAGGAGAATGACTTGCTAGAGGCAAGACCCCCATTGTAAGAAGGGCAATCTTCCATTTGTGAGGGTGTAGAGATATTTCTTTCAAAGGAGGGCCAAGATACCAGGCTTCTCATTGAGGGGGAGATACACTCACATGTTGGTAGAGAGGAGGTGCAAGAATCTACAGCACTGCACCATTGGAAGAAGAAGAAAAGCAGAAGGATCAGCATGAAGGGATGATGGACATTCACCCCTATCTATTTTCAGAGATTTTCTTCACATTGGAGAAGGAATACACTGCGCAGTAGAGAGAGAGGACCTTTCATTCCTCTCATATATTCAGTCCACGTCCTATCTTGATGTCTCACTTTTGGAGGCTTTCCAATTGGGAGGCCACACGATCTAGAGAGGATGAGAGGCATCATGCTATTTGGTTCACCACTCATTGGATTCCGAAGGGGTGGAGACATTATAGGAGTCCATTATAGCGCAGAGAGTTTGGGGATAAGCTTATGGAGGAGGGATACACTCTCTCATATTCAGTCTCACCCATTATTATTAGTTTCACTGTGCAGATAGAGTTGCTGTATGGATGGAGGATAGCATCATGATGGTGCAGGATGGCTTCTCCATGGATTTGATGAGAGAGAGGTTACTTCCTTTGAGGAAGGACTCTTTCATGAATTGGAGTAGAATGAGGCCACTCATGCTTACATTTCCCAGGATCGGGAGATTCTTTGGAGGTGATAGTCTCTCATGGGAGGCTCATTTTCAGAGGTCCTTATTTCTATTTTAGCATGAGAAGCTGCATGATGGAATGGCAGCAACTTGGAGGATGACTTTGGCATGAGGGGATGCCAAGGTAGCATGCAACAGCGTGATGGGAGCACTTTATTGTAGATTATCAGTGTTATCTATGTGGAGGATTGATCCATGTTGGAGGACTCAAATTTTGGTTGAGAGGTCCTAGGATCTTGGTGCATGCATGATTCTTGATAACCAGGAGGATGATGATAGAGACATGGTTGATGATATGGTCATCTATTGTTATGGCAGACTCTTCTTGACTAGAGTTTCTAGTCTCAAGGAGAAACTTTTGCATGCAGCACATATGGACTTCCTAGCTATGCACTTGGATGCATACTTTGCCTTGCTAGAGGAGTTCAATTGGAGGGCATTCAACATGATCTGCATCAGCATATGGATAGATGCAGAGCCTGGTTGGTTTTGGTGAGGTTGGCACAACCATTCCCTTACTCATTGGAGGGAAGGGAGAGCATTCATGTTGAGCCATTTCAGCTCAGGAGCTCTAGTGCATGATGGAGGAGGTATAATGTCATATTTTGTATTGTACTTCTTTTGATTGATTGAGGAGCATGATGTATCAAGGAGGCTTGTTCCTTCTTGCATTTTTCATAAGAATGTACTTGCAGCTACTTGTAGCCTTGATTTTGGCTAATTATGTGATGGTTGTGGGGGAAGCCACATGTTTCTCGGTGTGCACCATTGGCACCAATTTGTATTCTCATATTTCATCTTATGAGGAGATGTTGTGGCAGCAAACAAGTGGCTAGTATAGCACTTATTCATTTTGATTTTGAGGCAGGCCAAGGAGGCACTGCGCAGTTCCATGAATGGAACTTGAGACCACTCTCCGGTTGTCATTTGACAACTTGTTTCTATTGTATATTTCTCCATGTATTTCTGATGTTTGTACACTCATGAGGAGCATTATTTGGAGAGTTTTGTATATACAGCCCATTGAGAGAATGACTTTCTCTATTGTATATGTTTAATCTTGCAGGAGATACCATGGGCAAACAATGATTGCCACATTTCTACTTGTCTCTTCTTGTGGGAGGAACCACTTGGAGAAATTGCAGAGGCATTTCATGGTTGATTTTCTTGATGGGGTAGCTTGGGCCATTCTTGGAGGCCATACCTTTTCAGACCAAAGATAGAGGCAGCCGCATGCACACTTCAAATGGAGAGAGGGCCATCATGAGAACGCAAGCACACTCTCCATTCAGCCCCAACACATTGCAGAAATCAGGGGTTGAGACTTCGATGATTGCATGGATGAGAGGATCATCATTGGGAGCAGAATTTTCCCATGCATATCATCACTCCTACCTTAAGGAGGCCTTAGCACAGTAAGAAGGATTCCACTACACCTTCTATCTTTCCATGAGAAGCATTGTTGACAGCTTGCATACTTGAGAGAGGCATTGGAGGATAGTTTTATTGCAGTATATCTTGAGCAGTGGTGGGACCATTGATGAGGAGGCCACAGGAGAAGAAGGAGTAGAAGATTTTGTTCTATTCATGCAATTCCTTAAGGGAAAGAAACATGTGGGAGGGGAGGACTGTAATATTCCCAATTTTAGCCTCAAGCTAAAATGGAATATTATAGTTGCACATTTCATTTATTTTTAATAAAATGGGAAAGGAGACACCTTAGCCCCTTTTAGATGAAGAAATAACACTCCTAATTTGAAAGGGGAGTGAATAAAGTAGCTGAAATAAACACCCATGGTGTGAAAGGAACCCAGCTTACTTGGATTAGTCATCTTTGACTAAAGTCAACAGCGCTGCCTATAGAGGAGAAGCTTCCTAAAGAAGCTGCGCAGTTTTGGAGGGAAGAGCTTCACATGAGGGTGGAAACCCTAACTGGTGGGACCATGGTGGAGAAGAGTTCTCTCACTTTATATGGAGGAGATAGCAGCCCATTTTCATTATGCTATGATTTAGATTTTCAGACTTGGGTTTGCAAAAGCTTGCATCCCCGGGCTGTTTAGCAGGGTGATGGTGCCCTCCGGCACTATGGTGTTCTCGGTCGGGAATCCATACCTCTTCCTCAAGGAAGGATGAGGATTGAGCTACATTTCCTCAATCTGGCATTGGCCACAGCTACATTCATCTTCTACAGCATTATTTCTGCAGCAGATAGGACGTTGTGTTGCTGGGTGCAGCAAGAGAGGAACTCATAGAGTCTCTCTTGTCTATTTTTATTCAGTGGAGGAGTGTTCTATTCATTGGATGAGCTTCAAGGAGGATTCATGGGATATATTTCAGATCAGTGGCATGAGGCCACACTTCTATCATCTCCCACTGCGCAGTCCATGAGAGGAATTGCGTTATTTTGGAGGAGGCAGTGAGAGAGGGGTTTCTGGGGCTTCAAGGAGGATGTTTTTTGAGAAAAAGGGATCAACCCTTGGTATTGAAGACAATATCAGAGGAGGGAAATCAGATTTCAGATCAGCCACAACCTCATTCATGTATGGGCTCAGTTGCAGTGACAACTCTGTTGTCACATTTTGTATTTTCTCCGGCATTTCTAGCAATCTTCATATATGCTAGAAATCATATATTTCAGCCCATTTCTCTTTTATTGGGCTTATTTCTTGTATTCCTTCAGCCACATATGTATTTCATTCATATTTAGTAGCTATGCCTTCATATACACTGTGCAGTTGTAGCTACTCTGACATTTTGTGGAGTTGCAACTACTCTTCTATTTCATTGCTTATTCATTGTGGGTTTGCTCTTAAAGCTTGAGTGGCTAGTCCCTCATGATATTTCTTGTATTTTACTGCTGATATCATAATAGAATGATGGCTGTAGTATTTTCCCTCTTATGGTGTATTTCAGATTTGTAGAGTTACTGGTTATGTTCATGTATTGTTGTAGCTCTCTCATTGAGCATTGTTTTAGAGATCTAGTTTGGGGAGATCTTAATAACCCATCTAGATGCATTTCTTTGAGCTCATATTCTGCAGGGGAGTTGTATTAGAGATTTTATAGGGCATCCCAGTGTTGGTTTGCCTTATTTATGTAGCAACTTTCTTATACAGCATCCTCAAGGACCTTGTAGCAGAAATCCCCGAGGTGGAATATTGCATATCCATAGGCTGAGTCTGAGAAGGGCTAGCTAGCCTCGATATTTCTCCCTTATTTAGAAGGAGTCATATCCTATAAATTCTCCATCATTAAATCTCTGAAATGGACTTGTGATAGCTCACTGAAGAAGGAAATGGAATATCTTAAGATATTCCCGAGAAAGCAAAATATTCCAAATTTGGGATATTACAATTAATTTTACTTCGTCCATGGATCTATTTTATAGAGTAACTACATGTTATTTTTTTGCATAATTCTTGGATTAGAGGAGCCCGATCACCTCTCTTTCTCCATGATTTAATGTTTTATTGCAGGTAGACACTCGTTTTTTGCAGGTCTTAGCAGAACAAAGAAGGTCAATTTATGGACGAGCGATTCTTGAAAGAAATTTTAGTAAAACAAGGGCATTTCATCCAATTCATTACCTAATGGATTCATAACAGAAGAAATGAAGAATTTGTTTCCATTTGAAGATTCATGCCACTACTGCCAAAACATTTTTCAAAAAGATCATTTTTTTTCATTAACAGATTGATATTCCCTTAGGAAATAACATCATAGTTGTTGTAACTTAAGAAAGTGTTGTTTCTTTTCCGATTTCTTTTATGTTTTTGTGTTTCAGGTATTGATCCCTCCAAATTATAGTTTCCGTTCCATTTGCAATTAAACAATAAGGACCCCACCATGCAAGTTTCAGTTACAGAAGGCAATTCTTTGGTAGCACCAATTCTATAAAAAAATAAAAATAAATAAATAAATAATTACTTTTTCTTGAAACCTGTACATAAAGTTTGTTTTCTTTTACTTTTCTTGTTTTTTGTTTTTTTTTGTATAGAATTTTATTTCTTGAACCGCTCTTACTTTGTTTGCTACGAATTTTTGTTGTTCCTTTCCAAAGGAACAACACTCTTGTTGTTCCTTTCGAAAGGAACAGCAAAATTGTTGTGAGTGTTTTTGATGTTCCTTTCCAAAGGAACAACACTTTTGATGTTCCTTTCGAAAGGAACATCAGTACTGTTGCGAGCATTTTTGCTGTTCCTTTCCAAAGGAACAACAGTTTTCACCGTTTATTTTTGTTGTTCCTTTTGAAAGGAACATCATTTTCGTAGATTGTTTTTGTTGTTCCTTTCCAAAGGAACAACACTTTTTGAGTGCATTTTTCTTGCTTGTGAACAACATTTTTAGGATTTTTGTGAATTCTTCATGACTCTTTGAAAGAAAAACTTAAAATTTATGCAAGGATACACAAATTAGAGGTTATTGGAATCAGTTAATCAAGAGAAATTGTCATTTTTTAAGAAATTTTTTGTAGTGATAAGAAAAAGAAAAGGACACAACCATCTAGATCCCTTTGTTGTCTTTATTTTCACTAAAATTAATATGATCGATTATGTTTATCATGTTCGTTCTTCCCTAAATTTTCATAACTCTCTTTGATTTTTATTTCATTCAATAAGAATAATGGCATATTTTCTCTATTGAGATGTTCAGACTTCTTCCACCATCCCTAATATTAAGGAGTGTTGAGCCACCCTTTATATATAAATAGGGAAGTGCTATATGTAAAAAAAAAAGAAGAAGAAAAAAAAATCTCTATATGATTACTAACAATTCTATGATATGGCAGATGAAGGATAGGGGGTCTCATTAAGATCCAACCTACCATGATCATAAGGGAGCAGTTAAGTGTAATTTCCATTATGGCCACCACACTAGGGATATGATCCAATGGACAACTCAGAAAAATAAAAATTCCTTGGAACAGTTGGTCTCATGACGAGCCGACTTGCCCACTTTTCACCCCTTCTTAGTGAATGGCATTGTGATTCATCTGGTTCCCAAGCCAGCACAGTGGCCTCCATCATGACATCACACAACACTTCCTTAGGCATAAATAAAGGATAATGGTTCCAAGGGTGAGAAAGCAACTTTGTAAAGGTTATAGACACCTGTGGGCAACAGAGCTCTGCTGATGGTATTAAAGTCATATTTTTCACAAATCAATAGTAATGGTAAACCCTTTTATTATATCTTTATCTAATATCAAATGTGAGTATGCTCCTAAACCCTTTGTTCAGAACCGATTATGCATGAAATTTATTTATAAATCGATCATAATGGTTTATGTGGATAATGACCGCATAAGTATTTTTTCACATAAGCTGTCATTTTCCCTTATTTTCGAATCATTACATAAACATTTCCATATCTACGCACGATTTCAAAATATGCATTGATTTCAATAATGCGATAATTTTTTGATCATATCATAAGTATGTATGTCTTTCTGTGTTGTACAATTGCTGTGCAGTACGTTGTTCTTCTATTTGCCAAAATATTCCTACTTCATCTCTACATAAGTTTTTCTGCTTAAAATGTTTTTGCATGCATCTTATCTATTTCCATTCCAAACTAAAACTGTGGATTCAAGAAAATTGCATATAGAATTGTGATTTGTTTACAGAAGAGAAAAAAATATGGGGGGAAATTCTATTAGCAACACAACCACACTATTTCCACTAATAGAAAAGGCTCGCGAATGCGCACATGGCTTCCACCTTTTGCATCACTTTCAGTATCCACTCAGCCTACATCAACTTCAACAAAGGCCAGTCCCTACATGTCCTTCCACATTTTTTTTTCGGAGGTAACACTTGAGGTAAAATAGCATAATTTTTTGATTTATTATGAATTTATGGGAATTTCATGAAAATACATTGAGCATTATTTATCATCATTCATTCCACATCTTTTCCACTTCCCATTTTTCAGAGACATATCATATTTCAGTTTGGGGGAGTGTTTCTTTCCTTCATTTCTTTCTTATGCCCATGTCAGTAATATTCTTTATCATCCATTGATATTCTTATTCATTCTCAACACCTCCCTTATTCCATGTTGTTTTACACCAAGCATAGATTTCAACAAATTGTAGCAACCACCTCTCTTTGTTTTCTAGCATTGCATGAGGACATGCTAATTCTTCAGTTTGGGGGAGGAATTGCTACACATGATGGATGTTTTCTACTTTCTTTCTCGTTTAAGGCATACAATTTCATTTTTATATAGTGCAGAAATTGATTTGCATATATATTTAAAACTATGAACTGAATTCTTGTGATTTCTGGATAACAAAGAGGTATCATTAAAATACACAAACCCAGATAATTTCACGCTAAATTAGTTCATAAAATTTTGAAAATTATGCACTATCACTTACAACCATTTTGTTTATATCTCATGATCCGTGCATCAAAACGATCTGATTTTTGAGAAAATGATTAATGAAGGTTGTTGTTACTTATGTCACATTTTTCTGCAACTTCATATACATATAGTTGAACGTCAACTGTAAAAATTGTTATGCCTTCATCAAGATTGCTAAAATTGAATATTCATTATTTGAGGAAAAATTCATTTGTTCCATCCATTTCATGAGTTGGGATGAACAATTTTCTTTGCTTGGTTAACACATGGGTTTTGTCTTTGGGTTGAATGAGGACATGCAATATATTCCAGCTTCCTGTTGCTGAGGACACAATATATTCATTAAAGGTTGGTCGTGAATACTAATTACCTTTTAACACTTATTTCCCATCCATTTTTACTCTTCTTTATCATGTCATTTATTATAATTTATCATATAAATCCATTTTATGATGATTTATGCTTCTATGAATGAATGTTATTTATTCTCCTTTATTTCTAATAAATTGATGATTATGAATTATTTTATCAATGATAGTTTTAATAAGTTGGTTATAACATTATTTACCATTTTTAGCCTCCAAGATAATTTCCAGATTGAAGATTTGATCATTAAAAGTGTCAACTCAGAAATGCGCTGGAATAAGGAGTGACAGTTTTGCGGTTAAGATTCTGAGCAAATGAAGACGAATATGGAAACTCCGGAACATGGGTTTTGTCCAGAACGGACCCAATTAACTTTAACAAAGAACGGTTTGCCCAAATTCGGCCTGTGTTGAGATATTCGCAGAGTTCTTTAAGCACGATTTTCTCAGTTCTGTTGTTGCGGCCGTCCTCCAAATCTCAGCTAAAAAGCCAAATTCGACTTGCTGTTATTGAAAGATGGATGTAAATCTATTTTTTTGTTGATAAATTGGTTGTAGGAATGTCCCAATTTTTTGATGAGAGATCCTATTTACTATTTAATTTCTCCTCCTTCTGATTATAAAAGGAGACGTTTGTAAAAGAGAGGGGATGGATCATAGTTGTTGCTTTTGTGAATTGTAAACTTAATCAAAAGTCGCGTTATTGAAAGTGCGATTCCATTGTAATGCTGCTCCATTTTAATGATTAATTGAAGTTTTTGTTCCATTCGCATCACCTGAAGTAGCTTGAGCAGTCCCTGCTGGTGGTTAAGGGCCCGACCCCTGACAGCGTGAACTGCTCCTCTATGTTATATTTCCAATTCCTGTAGCGTGTGATCGATTTGCTACATGCATGTTATTGTGAGTTTGTTTCATTAGTTTTTTATCATCTTACTGTCTTTATGTATTACGCGTTCTGTGTATGAGTTATTTCTTTATCGTGAGATGAATCTTATTTCTTATAGCGTGGGTCAATTGAGACAGCATATTGCCTTACTTAGAACATCCTTAGATTCTCGGAAGTGATATTGGTTCTATCTTACTTATTTCATAATTCCGTGCTTAATAGTTTACTATTTTATTATAATGGATTGTGTTGTCGTTCCTTCCCAATTTAACAAGAATCTTAATCCTCGAATTACTTATCTTGTTATGCTTCGCTGTTTGGCATTTGATGTTCCATTCCATTTGCTGTTTCGTTTGACTGTTGTTCATTTCAGAGTGCAGATTCAAAGCTTCGCTATTTAGTTTGCTGTTCAATAGGATTTTCCGTTTAATAGAGTTTTGTTGTCCAATCCCATTAGTTAGGATTTGCTGTTCAATTATTTTAAGTTACAATTTGCTACCCATTTACATTGCCGTTCAATTCCAGTGTGTTGTTTATTTCCAATTCATTAGTTTACAGATTGCAAAGAGTTTGGTTTTAAAGAGTTTTCCTAGTTTACTTTCAATAGAAGCTTTAGTTCAATTTCTATTTCCTTTTAATTTCTTTAAAGCAGGACTGTCAACTGTAGAGAACACTGGTTATTGCTTCCTCGTTCCCAGATTGATTGTCTTGTTCTAGTTTGATTTCAATTGCATCAATTTCTAGAGGAATGAGTTATTTCTACTGTATCCTCGATTGATGTTTGCTGAATAAATGATTGGATTTCAGAGCATTTGAGTTTATGTTGTTGTAATTAGATTTCTTTTTCAAGCATCCGTTTACTTTTTCATTTGAAACGTTGTACTACATCTTGCAAGGAATTACTCTTAGATTGAATTGCAGCCTCAGACAGAGTACACTCTTGAAATAAAAATTTGTTCCTGGATTGATAATTAATATGAGATAAATAGGTGTTAAAAAGATAACTTTTATACCTCAACACAGGGTATTCAAGGTAACTGTACCGATTTGAGGTTGAGATGGTGTTTGATATGTATAACCAACATATGGTTGGCTCTGAAAAGGTGGATTTTGTCCCACTTGTCCATATTGTAATTTCCCTTGAAATGGTTGGCTTTGAAAAAATTGACCTTATAAAGGTCAACCTACCAAGGGTTGTCCCTGAATAGTTGGTCCTATAAAAGGTTTCCCTTGAACAGGTTGACCTATAAAGGGTTGTCCTTGAAAATTTTGATGTGTAAAATATTGAATTTTTGTGTAGTTCCTTCACTAGGTTGTCCCATAGAGGCTTTAGGAATCGACTGGATTGTAGCTCCAATTTTATGAGTAATAATCTGAGGGATATCCTATGTAAAAGTTCGTGTTGAAATTTGAATAATTGTAGTAATAGAGACTTGAGAAACTCCTGGGATAGGTGTACATGGTTTTTAAACAAAAGTTTGCACAATATATTGAATAGGAGTACTAGGAGCACTTGTACAAGCTTTCTGACTACTTGGCACAGATACCTTTGGGATAATTTGAAGTGCACCTTGAATAGGTTGTTGGACTTGGGTATAACCAAATTATCCAACTAGTTGAGCAGGTTGATTATAAGGTACTTGTAATGTAGGTTGCAAATAATGTTAAGTAATCAAAGGGTTCCACATAGTATTTATCCCTAGGTAAGGAGTTCCTATTGAAGGTTGTGACGCATAGGGTTTACCATAATGAGTTTGAGGCATTGGAACATAAGTTTGATAATTACCAGGAATATGTTGCCCTACAACCGCTGGATAGGTTCCAGTAAAAGGTTTTCCTCCCTAAAAATACTAATGCCCTTGAAAATGTTTCAACCCTTGAGGAAGTTGTTGCCCTTGAAAAGGTTGTTGCCCTTCGAGAGGTTGCCTCCCTTGAAGAGGTTTTTGCCCCCCAAGCGCTATATAGCCACCTTGTGAGGTATATTGAGGGACATTCCCAAAAAATATATATACATGTTCCATCATCAAAGGTTGGGTGGTAGACTCAAATAGACCAGTTGACATAATAGTAGTTTCAGAGAAAGGAGATGCTCCTGAAAAAAGTGCCAGAAAGTGACTGGTACCCAGCAAGAATAGAAGCACCACCATACAAAAAAAATTCTGGTGAAAAAAATATATATAGATTACTATTTGTAGGTAAAGAGTAGAATGGAATCTGGTGTTGTGGGTGAATTAGTGATACCAAGGATCCGTTCGAAAAGGAATGAAAGGGTATATCAGTTCACTAAACCTCAAATCTAACTATTATTGACGAGAGGGAAGTGGAATCTCTTATTCTACGTCAAATATTTCTTCAAGGCTAATAAGGCCAGGAGGAAGATTCTCAGTGATGAGAAGCTTTACTTGAGGGGAAAGAGGATAACCAAAAGTTGGGTCTATAAGATCCGAAGGGGACTCAGATGAAGTGTAATCAGACTCGGGTTCAAATTTTTTGGATTCAGTGAGCTCTGTATCTAACAACTCACCAGTGACAGATTCAACTATAATTACTTCAGAAATTTTTGGTTGATCTTGTTATTTTTCAGATGTCTAAGGTTGATTAACGTTGAAATCAAGATGTATTACAATGGATGTTTCTCCGTGTTCAATAGACCCGGTTCCTGATGATTGAACCCTTTCAATTTTGATTTTTTCCAGTTGATTGGGTGTATATTTAGGGAGTTTCCCTTACATTCTAAGTGAATGTCTCGGTAATTCATCCACGGTTAGTTCCTTTGAGACATGAAATCAAAACATTTCAGAAGAATCACACCTAAGGCCTCTAAAATCAAAGAAATTAACAAACTCCTACAAAATCTAAGAAACAATCCACATAAAAAAAATATGTTTCCACAATAAAATCACTAGTTGGTGATGAAAAAAAACCTTGTAGATATTAATGTGGAAATCTAGTGGTTGGAAAAGTTACCCTGACAACCCGCATAATGAAAAATTCTAGTGAAAGTAACTTCACTATGCCATAATGAAGTGAATACTACCCTATGGAAAGTCCAAGTGAGTCTACTCAACATTTGTTCCAGGTATAGTGGGACCTTCCCTCCATCGTCACCTTCGGAAAAATCCTAAAGATTATGGCCACTAAGGTCACCAACTTAGACAATTGAACTGCGGGGAACAGCATGTGGCTCGATATATATGTAGGGGCAGAGTATCAAAGCTCAATCCCCTTGAAAGCTCCTCGACATGGTAAATACAGGGTTTACTAACAACTGATCCCAGGCTCCTCTACAATGGTTAATATGAGGTTAATTACCATTTGTATTATGTGCACATCTTCTATCTTCACCAATGAAGTAGGTATGATTACTCCACTAGGTCTGACATGACCTCGTGCTTGACTCTTTTAATAAGAGTTTTCAATAGAACAATTGCAAAAATTGGGTTTTTCCCTACTGCAAGATGTTATTTGTTTGTTTTATATAATTTGGAAAGTTAATTACTACCTATTCCAAAACACTATTCCTAAGCTAGATTAGTGGAATGAGCCCTAGAAAATGTAAAAAATATCTAGGTCAATTTTATCAAATGTTGCATTAATTTGGATGTTGTTTATGCAAAGGGGTATGGATATGAAACTCAATTATATTGTGACCGACTCAAAAAATACTCTAAATGCATCAATAATGAAAATTCAATTCTTTATTTCGATGTATTTCTATTTAAGAGAAAGTATAAGGAATTTTGGTCTCAAAAAAGTACAAATTTCCTAAAACATCCCATAACAGTTATTTTTCATCAATAAAACAATTTCATTTTAAGCATTACCAGCACTACTTTGTGATGAAAATCTTCATTGATTACAAATAAAAAATATACAATTTTATGAACAAACAATTTTCAAAATAAAAATCAACTATAAAAACCCTAAAAAATGTAAAAACTTCAAAACATTAAATCTCTTAACTAAGAATCCTAACTAAGATTCCTATTAGTGTCTTTCCATGATTTATTTTAGTTGAAATAAAATTAAATTGTTTTTTTTCTTTAACTAGAATAAACAAATGCATAAAAGACTACTTTGAGACAAATCACACTTCGGCAATCTAGAAATTTTCCTTTTGCAAATGAGCAATAAACAATCATTCAATAAGCAAGGCTGACAAGACTCCAGGTAGCTCTAGAGGAAAATGAAAAAACCTAGTGATCCAGGGAGTGAATCTATTTTCCCCAAAAGAGAAATTCATCAAACTAGGGAAAACCCTACCCAAATTTGCAAAAGGATGATCTATAAAAAAACACTCTAAGGTGATTAGGAAGAGTTCACAGATAGAATCTGAGAGTTGGTATATATCAAGTAAACCCTTATGAAATTTTTTATCTGAATTTGAGAGAGAAAATATTATTTTATTCAAAAATTTTGAGGATGTGTGCAGGTTGTTAGTAGAAACGAGTGCACATGCACACTAGATTAAACTAAAAACTTGTGCAGGTTTGTGCTCTGTTTACCATAGAAAATAGAATAGGGTAGAGAAATGCTTAAAAAAAAACTCAAGGATTTCTAATTTATAGAATATAGAAGGTCATAAACCCAACCACACTCAAAAAATTCAAACTAGAAAAGTTGGAATGCTAAACCAAGAAAAATCAATAGAAAACTAAGCTTGTTCCCTAGTGGAGTCGCCAATTTTTTTTCCAGATAAATCCCTCTTGCAGACAAGAGTGATCACCCTAGTATCCCAATAGATAACTAGAAAAAAACATTTGTTTGAATACCTCTTTCCTAAACTATTAGTACTCATATTATAATAACTTACAAATGAGGAGGTTATGCTCCTAACTTTTAACGAGATGTTTAATGTAGACCTTGCCTTTCGTTCCAAAGAATTCCTTCGATATTTAGAAGAACTTGTAATAACAAACATGCAAAGAATAAAAAGCTCCTGTAGTATATAATAATAATAAAAACTAGTTAATGATCAAGGATATTAATAATTGTCATTTTTTTAATTAATCTAAAAAAACACAATGAGAAAATAGATCCATATGTATTATCAATAATTTTAAAGAGAAATCTTACAACTTGAGCCTTAATGTTTTATAGATTTCTCTTGTATGCCTTCGCAATCGTGGTCCTTGGTTTGACAATCCTTCCTCTCTAGAATGACCGACATAGATTTGTCTTCATTGAACTCTTATGTACAATATGTAATCTTGTACATTCCACAATCTACCATCTACCATTAAACCTGAAGCTTCAGCTCAATTTATAGGATAAATTGAGGAGCTTTTAGGTCCATCAAGAGAGGGGTGAGATCCTCTAATGAAGGTATTAGGGTTCCCTTATCCAAGGGGATATGATCCATGAGTAGATGGATATAGCTTGAAATGTAATGACTCGAGAGGCTTTTAGTTGGAAGAATATTCGCCCAACTAGGCTTCTAGAAGTTAATTTTTCATGTTTTCTTCCTTTTACTGGGGTGCGTAGGTTTTATGGATGAACAAAGCAGAGATCACTACAGCTAATAGAGGAATTACTAGCAAATGCATAGGAAATGAACACAAAAGGTGTGTAGGCAACCTTTAAGAGTTTTTGAGAGACTTTTTTCAGTTTACAAGACCTTGTTCAGGAACATGAATGTTTTGACTTCTAAGGAATCATGAGTATGGATGGTGGTAGATCCATATTGATATTCAAATTTCATGGTGACAAAATGATGTGTAACAAATACATAAGGATATAGGTCCCCAGATGGATTCTAAAGGCCTAAACACCTAAAATCTAAGTCGTTGGTGACGACAACCTCTCATATGGAGGAAAAATAGTTAAGGGGATAAGAAAAAGGGGCCAAGGGCTGATCGAGATTTCATAATATTGTAAGCTATTAATAATAAAAATTTTCAATATGCAGGGTTTTGAGAACCCTGATACAATTTTGTATAAAGCTGTGGGTCACAAAACATGTTCCTATGGTAGATAAAAAAAAATAGACTAAGAAGAAATGGGATGAAGGCATTAGAATATTGCTCTTTCATATCATTTTTTTTAATAAAAGTTACAAAGTATAAAGGCTTTGATATGATAGTATAGAGTGTATGCATATGGATGATTTTGTAGCTAAGTTGTAGGTCACCTCCAAACTCCACCACATCAAACCACGTCTAGCTCCAAAAGGGACAATCCAAGTAGCTAGAGGGAGAAAGTTACAAGTGAAATTACAGGTAGCCATGGGAGCAATGTAATGATAGAGGCATGGCCAAATCAGCAACCCACTATGAACCCATATAATGGAGCCTAAGTCCACTTTAGGAAATTTTACGAATAGACAATTGAGATATTTTACTAAGTAAATCATGACACCTCTTTTTTTCATGGTTTGGTTAATATTGCATTTTCAAGGAAATAATCAAATATGTTATGTAATCATTAAGACAAATAGGCCATTCACATGCTCAAAATACTATGCAGTTTGGATAGTTGGAGCTTTCAGTATATTTTTAAAAATGTTTGTTTGGAATCTCTCCCTATAAAGAGGGAGGAAAAAATCCTTAGAGAGGTTTTCTATTTTCTGGTTCTGATGGTTCTATTCTCTTGTTCCTAAGTTTGTAACATTTTTTGCATATTTCGCAAGTTTGGTCGACGTTATTTCATTCTTAAATATTAATGAAGGTTTTAGGTGATTCCAATAAATTCGGATATGTATTATCTATTCTTCCTTTGTATTTCACTTCATGTGTGTTTTCCTTCTTCATAAATTATGTAATTGTAGCTACTATGTTCACTCTTAAATCACAAATTTACTTATGTTATGTTGTTGCAGATAGTACCTTTGAAATTGCATATTTATATATGTTATGTTGTAGGATATTGTACCTATGAAATTGAAGATTTACCTATGTTATGTGATAGAAGATGGTACCTGTGAGATTTCAGATTTACCTGTGTTATGTGATAACAGATAGTACCTGTGAGATATAGAGTTGAAAGAGTTAAAACATGCTTCATAATTTATGCACTTCATTTACATTATATTTTTGTGACTCTACTAGGATTTATTGCATAGGATTATGTGTTTTCCAAACCCTCTACACTAGGTTCCTTCCTTATATTTCTCCTTTCCGTATTTACTGCATCAACCAATTAAGTTGCATTCTCTATGTGTGGGCCACCAGACTTGAAAATTTATTATTGGAAATTATATATATATTTTTATGTGTTTATTTAATATACCTTTGAGAAGGGTAATTGAACTAGATTTAAATCATTTTTCATTTATCTTTGGAGAATCATTGATCTATCTTCAAGATATATTAAGATATCCTAGGCACTAATATCTCCTCGACTCAGGGGTTGTCTTTAGTAGCTACAACATCTTCTGGCATCATTTCTAGAGACGAATCTAAAAAATTTCCCTAGGTATGACACTTTTACACCCCCTGGTTAGGTGAGAAAAAGGGGGTGTGGGTCGAAGATATGTCAACTTGGCGACTCGACTATTTAAATATTTTTTTAGCACCATGGATTTCAAAAAACCTCTTACTTTCTATAACACTTATCACAAAAAATCGCACTGTAAAGGGGTTTTCAAAATCACTCTTCGTGCCTTCTTAGCCAAAAAAAGTTCCGCACTAGATTTTTCTTATGTTGTTGGTTACCCTCATCATGTTCCTCCAATTCAAGAATGGAATGCATATTTTCCTAGATTCAAAGGAAGTATGGATGAAATCCTAATTCAGTACCTTAAATAATTTCATGAATAAATGGAGCAGTAGGGTTTTGTTCATGAAGATGTGAAAATGAAGTTGTTCATGTATTATTTGGATAAGGATGCTAGGGTTTGGTGCAAAACACTACCTCATGGAAGCATATCTTCTCTGAAGAGTTTTCACATACCATTTAGTTGTTTTTACAAAATATTGTATCCACCAATTTATACATTGATATATTGTTGTCAATATTTTAATGTTGAAAATATTTCTTGTTAGTGTCAGTCTAGTCATACTGCCATCAGTAATCAAAATGGCTCTTTTTCATTTTCATATTAGGAGTCTCATACCTAATAAATTTCACCATTCTGCTAGGTCATGGATTCATTGATGGTAGTAATTTTTCATCAGTTTTCCCTCATGAGTTACTTGCTGATTCTCCTCTCTATGGTCTTTGGTCATGAGTCACTTTCACTTTCAAAAATCATGTCATTGGGTCATTGGATAGATCTCATTAGTTTCTAGGGTCTTACCATGGTCAAATTAATGAGTCAAGTGTCAATAAATATCAGAAAGGTCATGAGGAAGTCAATAAACTCAAAGTCACAGCACCTAGAAGATCAAAGAGACATTTTATTCATCTTGATGTAATTTTCACCTCAAAACTATGTTTTGAGGTGAAAACATGATATTTTTCCTTTATTATCATTCATTATGTAAGTTTATGTCATCATATGCAATAAGTCACAATTCAAAAGCTGCCATCTCCACAAAGTCATCATCCCGCATTCAGAGAAGTTTTCCATAGCATGTTCAGTGCCAAATCATCCTTCAAGTAGATCCATTAGAAAGAGCCTGGAAAGAGATTTCCAGTAGTATATTGCACTCTTAAAACTGACTTCTGGATTGAAATTCATGCTTAAGTGAAGTAAAAGTCCCCTATATCCTCAAATAACCCCTATTTCCCATTTTCCCTTAAACCTTATGTTTAAATTTTTATATTCTCCTTATAAAATTCCCTTTTTCCTCCCTCCGATTACAAAATTGCATTATAAATTCATTTAAATACATATGAGATTTATTCATTAACCACTTCCCCACCATACTCTTTTAAACTTTATAATAAAAATTTCAAAGTTTATTATTATAAAGTCATCTTCATTCCCAAACCACTTCCCCTCCATGCTTTGAAACATTATAATATAAATCAAAGTTATATTATAAAACCTTGCCTCCTTCCCTTCCCTTTCTCGATCGCATCGCAACATTTAACATGGAATTCCGATTGACCCTTGTGTTCACAAAAATTCCGATGCGATTGAGTGCTTCCTATTGCCATACCTTCAATTGACTCCCTCCGATCTGATCGCAAGACCCTCTTCCGATTACCCGATCGCATCATTGCAAGTTCCCTTTCCAATTTTCCCGATGAAACCAATCGCATATTGCTAATCGCATGTTTTATGTCCAGTACTTAAACCCGCTCCCAATCTCCGATGTGATTGCGATTGACCTTCGGGCCCTACCACAAGGCCTTTTCACCCCGCTCCAATGATAAAAGAGGTTTTCCCCTTTGTAAAGTGTGAAAAATCATTTTAGAAATATTTCTTAAGTCGTCCATTGCATCGCATATTTTACTTCCCATAGCTCATGACCCTGCTTCTACCTTTCCGCCGATGTGATTTATTGCAGATCGAAAATCGCAATTGGCGGATCCAATTATGTGATACACTCATTCCCCTTTCCTAATTCCAATTGCGATTGTTCCCATGGGTCCCACCTAAAGCCCTCCGCCTTTTCAATGAAAAAGTGTTTTTCCCTTTGTAAACGCGGAAAATTCATTTTTGTTTTGTTTTAAAGGGTTTTATCCATTGCACCATTAGACTTCGCTTATTATCACCACTCTATTGTATTTTTCCATCGAACATATGCCAATTGCATCGGAATTTTTGGTCTTGTTGTAAATTACATATTCTCCATTCCTCTGATCCCGATTTGCGATTGTTCCATTGCAACATGTATTTTAACGCTCCACTGTATATTGTATTCCCTCTGCCTATCGCTTCTGATTGTGATTGTGACCCGGCCCCACCTCCTCTCCCTTTGATCCTTTCATTCAAAAATTGGTTTTTCCCTTCACTAAAGCATAAATTCATTTTATTTTATTTCAAAGGTATTTTATTAAAAAAATCAGTGTTCTTCAAACAAATAATCGAAAGCAAAGAGAAACAGTCAAAAGGCCGAGAACTAAATTGGTAACTGTCACATCTTCAACAATGGTTTGAAGAGATTTATTTTATAGATTTCTTCTTCTTATTTGTTGGATATAACAGTGAATCTCCAAGTGGTCAAAATGTGTTGTTGTCCCTTATTTTTAGGAGCAGATTTTTGGATCTCTTTTCTATGATTGGATTTCAGTTCTTCAACTATTAAAACAACTCCCTTTTCTTGTGGATCTATGTTCCCACATTTCAGCGTATTTAATGTAATTGTAAATCATTTGTAAAGAGTCT
Organism: Pinus albicaulis; assembly: GCA_034641835.2. Classification (NCBI taxonomy): domain Eukaryota; kingdom Viridiplantae; phylum Streptophyta; class Pinopsida; order Pinales; family Pinaceae; genus Pinus; species Pinus albicaulis. The sequence goes on along the minus strand of JAXQQM020081821.1, from coordinate 69,484 downwards.
GAAATCTGCAATTCAGCATTAGGGGAATAGTGTGGAAGAAATTCTCTGCGCTCCATTGTACAGTTTGACAGGGATTAATAAGAGATGTAGCTCTGATTTGTGGGATCGATGTGGTATGAGTTTTAGCATTTGTTTCTCTCTTTGTGTTCATATGTAAATTTTTATGTTCCACTCATTCATAAACATTTCCCGTTGAATGCTTTCAAGACAGAAAGGTAGGATCCTTTTTTATGCCCTGCCTTGGGAAATCATTCATACCCTGTGTTTTTCTTCTGTTTGAAAAGGATCCATTTATTGTGCCCATTTCAGCTCCTCACCAGTCTTTCCATCTCATCCTTATTTAACTTATATGCTAAAATTTCCTACCTACCTTTCCCCATGAAATACCCTGTATCCTGATTTAATTCCCCAATTTCAAATTTTCCCATTTTATCCCATACATCCCTGAAAATTCATTCATTTTATTAAAAAAATTTCCCATTATTATATCTAGCCTAATATCAGTTCATAATTATACTTCATTGAATATCTTTTTACGGAGAGAGCCCTCTCTTGACCTTGAAGGGCTAGCTACAAGGCTGAGCGTGGTTTAAGTGTTACCCTGATTTGCCTTTTTTAGCCTGGGATCCAATTCACGTGCTAAAATTTCTAGCGACTCCACTGGGGATACTGTTTAGCATTAAAGATTAATCACCCCAGTAATATCTTCCCTGGTAAAGGATGACAAAATCAGATCTGATTGTTGATGGTGAACGACAATCAGATGCATATGAAGGCTAAATTTTTTCACCTGGTGACTCCAACTTCATGTAAAGACTCCACTAGAGGACCGACTCTTTCCATAGGAAAATCGAAGGATCTTACACAAATTTCATGTATTCAAAGTTGAATGGTATTCAGGATCTAATCTGCTATCTTGTAAATTACTTTTTTGCTTTTCCTCAAACTGTCCTGAAAGTCTTTCAAAATTTGTTGTGTGATAAAAGTGATCAAAATCTTGGTTCTACCTATTCAAAAAGTGTAAATACTGAGTTTTCCTTTGATCTTGGCCTCCATCCTTTTCCCAAATCCTATGATGACTATCATCAAGTTGATGAGCCCAAAGAGATCAAGACTCATCCTTTAGCTCCTGTATATACTCCTACACCTTTTATAGTCCCGGATAGTTATAAACCTCTCATCTTACCCCATATACTCCATGATTTCCTTGAAAATTATTACTTATATTTGTCGAGGTTTGATGGTGAATGTGACAACATCAATGCTGAGAAACATGTGCAGAATTTTGAGACTTTCCTAGACCTTTTTGAAGTTGATGAAGAGGATGTCAGTATTAGGCGTTTTGCTCTTTATTTGCAAGGAAAAGTCAAGATTTGGTTCAAAACCCTGCCTAATGCGATCATCTCATATTTTCAGTATTTTTTCAAAGTCTTCCTCAATAGATCAGTGGTCAAACAAAACCCTTTTCAGATTTTAGAAGAGTATGCTCAGCTGAAGAGACAGTTAGGGGAAACAGTACAACAGTTTTCTGCCAGATTCAATCGAGTCTATTATTTGATACCTATCGATATAAGACCTCCTCCTGCCTCAAATCTCTTACATTACCCGAGTGCCTTTGATCCAGAAATGGAGTTTCAACTGAGAGAAAGGAACCTCTCAACACTTGAAGAGGTACAAAACAGTGCAGTAGATGTAGAAGCCAATCTGTTGATCAGAATGGCAAAGCCGAAGGAAGAAGAAAAGAGGAACATTACAAAGCACCAGATATATTTAGAATTACAGCTAGACCTTTTGGTAAGTGCACTGGAAGAGATTATGCGAAAAATTACTACAAGGAATGAGTATGATATTCAAGAACAAGTGGTTGATCCAAAAAATTTTCTTTCTTATCCCAGTTTTCATCGATCTAAAAATGACTTCTTTTTAGAACATCTCAGAGAAGAGAGATCCGTTGATATGACATGTATGCTTGATGATATGTTTTATGTTGATGATTTGCCAAAGTTTGATCAATATTATGTTTTCCAAAAAAAATATAATCTTGCAGAGAAATCGACAGTTGGTTTATGGGAGCAGGTTCAGTTTCAACAGCTTGAAAAACAATAATCATCCGATGCATATCATCCAGGACAGTGATGAAGGAAGTCTGGAAATTGGGAAGTAAGTGAGGGATCTTTGCCTCTTTGTTTTGCTTCAATTCAGTTCATCAAAGATAAATTTCATGCAATCAGAAATCAACAATCTCTCAGTTTTAATGTTGAGGTTGAGACAGATAGTGAAATTATTGAGCAAGTTGTTAATGAGAAATATTCTCTTGAAATGGTTGATCAAATCATTTGTGATATATAATCTCCCCTGGCCCTAGATTTACAGTCGCTGAATGCAATTAAAGGTCATATTACAGATAAAGGCTTGGAAGCTGAAACATATGATGTAATGATGCAAGATGATTCTGTACCCTTATGTTTTGAAGCATTTCAGTTCTTAAAGAAGAATTTTCATAATATCTCTAAAGAAAAAGATGAGCAGTCTGTAGAGTGTCATGCAGTATCATTAAAATCAATAGATACGTCGCAGTAGTCTTTTCAAGTTTTTTCTGACCCTATAGCTCATGTGTTGGATGATGTTTTCTGTAAAATTGCTTCTCGATTGGCTAACCATGTGTCAGAAAAGAGTGTTGACAGTAACTTTATTTGAAGGTCGACCTCATTCTCTTGTTCAGGAGGCGTTTCATTACTAAGCTCATATCAAGGTTTGCAATCATATGAGGAGACTAATTAAGAAGACTTTTGTTTTGTTTGGGATCATCAGCAGAGATTGGTTATTCACGAATTTCAGGATCCTTTTGTCAACTTGCTGAAATCATCAGAGAAACACAGCACAGATGTTAGGAAGATTTTAATATCAAGGTATGAAGATTACCTGGAGTAGAGCAGTGATGTATTAATGGAAATCAATAGCTATTTTTATGAAGACCCTTTCACAACATTCTTTATGTCATCCAGTCAACTCATGCTTTTCAAGTTTATCAAGATTCAACTTGATTCCAAGTTTCCATGGGAGTTTCCTTTCAGCTCTTCTCTCTACTTTCTCATTAGAAAGCACTTGGGGAGAATTCAAATAGTAGCTAGGATGCTTACATGGTTGCATTGGTTGTTCCATTTCACTTGATCAGGCAGTGAATAGAAAAATTAGAGTAGGTTTGATGAGTAAGCTCAATTATGAGCATCTTTGTAGTTTGTCAATTATGTTTTAGTCATCCCTTAAGTCAGTTTGGTTTTATTATGGTTGTCAGTCTTAGCCTTGAGTCAGAGTTAGTTTGCATTGTGTTATTTTTCAGCATTTTTGACTCCATGCCCAATGGATAAGGCTACTTGGTCTATGGTGTTCTTGGCACCTCCAAGGAGCTATCATCCCCATTGGAGCCAATGTTAGTGTCAGTCTAGTCATACTGCCATCAGTAATAAAAACGACTCTTTTGCATTTTCATATTAGGAGTCTCATACCGAATAAATTTCACCATTCTGCTAGGCCATGGATTCATTGATGGTAGTAATTTTTCATCAGTTTTCCCTCATGAGGTACTTTTTTATTCTCCTCTCTATGGTCTTTGGTCATGAGTCACTTTCACTTTCAAAAATCATGTCATTAGGTCATAAGATGGATCTCATTAGTTTCTAGGGTCTCACCATTGTCAAATTAATGAGTCAAGTGTCAATAAATATTAGCAAGGTCATGAGGAATTCAATAAACTCAAAGTCACAGCACCTGGAAGATCAAAGAGACATTTTATTCAGCTTGATGTAATTGAAAACATGATATTTTTCCTTTATTATCATTCATTATGTAAGTTTATGTCACCATATGTAATAAGTCACATTTCAAAAGCTACCATCTCCACAAAGTCATCATCCCGCCTTCAGAGAAGTTTTCCATGGCTTGCTCAACACCAAATCATCTTCTAGGAAGATCCATCAGAAATAGCCCAGAAAGAGCTTTCCAACGGTATATTACACTCTTAAAACTGACTTCTCGATTGAAATTCATGCTTAAGTTAAGTAAAAGTCCCTTATATCCTCAAATAACCACTATTTCCCATTTTCCCTTAAACCTTATGTTTAAAGTTTTATATTCTCCTTATAAAATTCCCTTTTTCCTCCCTCCGATTACAAAATCACATTATAAATTCATTTAAGTACATATGAGATTTATTCATTAACCACTTCCCCACCATACTCTTTTAAACATTATAATAAACATTTCAAAGTTTATTATTATAAAGTCCTCACCGTTCCCAAACCACTTCCCATCGATGCTTTGAAACATTATAATATAAATCAAAGTTATATTATAAAACCCCGCCTCCTTCCCTTCCCTTTCCCGATCGCATTGCAAAATTTAACATGCCATTCTGATTGACCCTTGTGTTCACAAAAAATCCTATGTGATTGAGTGCTTCTGATTGCAATACCTTCGATTGACTCCCTCTGATCTGATCACAAGTCCCTCTTCCGATTACCCGATCGCATCATCGCAAGTTCCATTTTCGATTTCCCCCGATGCGACCAATCACATATCGCCAATCGCATGTTTTATGTCCAGTACTTAAACCCGCTCCCAATCTCCAATGCGATTGCGATTGACCTTCAGGCCCTACCACAAGGCCTTTCTGCCCCGCTCCAATGATAAAAGAGGTTTTCCCCTTTGTAAAGTGCGAAAAATCATTTTAGAAAGATTTCTTAAGTCTTCCATCGCATCACCTATTTTACTTCCCACAGCTCATGACCCCGCTTCTCCCTTTACGCTGATGTGATTTATCGCAGATCGCAAATCGCAATCGGTCGATCCAATTATGTGATACACCCATTCCCCTTTCCCGATTCCGATTGCGATTTTTCGCATGGGTCCCACCTAAAGCCCTCTACCTTTTCAATGAAAAAGTTTTTTTCCCTTTGTAAATGCGGAAAATTCATTTTTGTTTTGTTTTAAAGGGTTTTCTTCATTGCACCATCAGAATTCTCTTATTGCCATCACTCTATTGTATTTTTCCATCAGACATATGCCAATCGCATCAGAATTTTTGGTCTCGTTCTAAATTACATATTCCCCATTCCTCTGATCCCGATTTGCGATTATTCCATCGCAACACGTATTTTAACGCTCCACTGTATATTGTATTCCCTCTGCCTATCGCTTCCAATTGCGATTGTGGCCCATCCCCACCTCCTCTCCCTTTCATCCTTTAATTCAAAAATTGGTTTTTCCCTTCACTAAAGCATAAAGTCATTTTATTTTATTTCAAAATTATTTTATTAAAAAAGTCAGTGTTCTTCAAACAAATAATGGAAAGAAAAGAGGAACAGTCAAAAGGTTGAGAACTAAATTGGTAACAGTCACATCTTCAGCAACGGTTCAAAGAGATTTATTTTACGGATTTCTTCTTCTTATTTGTTGGATATAACAACAAATCTCCAAGTGGTCAAAATGTGTTGTTGTCCCTTATTTTTAGGGGCCGATTTTTGGATCTTTTTTCTATGATTGGATTTCAGTTCTTCAGCTGTTAAAACAACTCCCTTTTCTTGTGGATCTATGTTCCCACATTTCATCCTATTTAATGTAATTGTAAATCATTTGTAAAGAGTCTGAAATCTGTAATTTAGCATTAGGGGAATAGTGTGGATGAAAATCTCTGCACTCCATTGTACAGTTTGACAGGCATTAATAAGAGATGCAGCTCTGATTTGTGGGATCGATGTGGTATGAGTTTTAGCATTTGTTTCTCTTTGTTTTCATATGTAAATTGTTATGTTCCACTCATTCATAAACATTTCATGTTGAATGCTTTCAAGACAGAAAGGTAGGATCCTTTTTTATGCCCTGCCTTGGGAAATCATTCATACCCTGTTTTTTTCTTCTGTTTGAAAAGGATCCATTTATTGTGCCCTTTTCAGCTCCTCACCAGTCTTTCCATCTCATCCTTATTTAACTTATATGCTAAAATTTCCTACCTACCTTGCCCCATGAAATAACCTGTATCCTGATTTAATTCCCTAGTTTCAAACTGTCCCATTTTATCCCATACATCCCTAAAAATTCATTCATTTTATTAAAACATTTTCCCATTACTATATCTAGCCTAATATTAGTTCATAATTATACTTCATTGAATATATTTTTACGGAGAGAGCCCTCTCCTGACCTTGTAGGGCTTAGCTACAAGGTTGAGCGTGGTTTAAGTGTTACCCTGATTTTCCTTTTTCAGCCTAGGGTCAAATTCAGGTGCTAACATTTCTGGCGACTCCACTGGGGATATTTTTTAGCATTAAAGATTAATCAAGACAGTAATATCTTCCTCGGTAAAGAATGAGAAAGTATCATATCTGATTTTTGATGGTGAACGACAATCAGATGCATATGAAGGCTGAAATTTTTCACCTAGCGACTCCAACTTCATGTAAAAACTCCACTGGAGGACTGACTCTTTCCACAGGAAAATGGAAGGATCTTACACAAAGTTCAGGTATTCAAAGTGGAATGGTATTCAGAATCTAATATGCTATCTTGTAAATTACTTTTTTTCTTTTCCTCAAACTGTCCTGAAAGTTTTTCATAATTTGTTTTGTGATCAAAATGATCAAAATATTGGTTCTACCTATTCAAAATGTGTAAATAATGAGTTTTCCTTTGATCTTGGCCTACATCATTTTCCCAAATCCTATGATTACCATGTTCAAATTGATGAGCCCAAAGAGATCAAGACTCATCCTCTAGCTCCTGTATATACTCCTACACCTTTTATAGTCTCGGATAGTTATAAAACTCTCATCTTACCCCCTATAATCCATGCTTTCCTTGCAAATTATTACTTATATTTGTCTAGGTTTGATGGTGAATGTGACAACATCAATGCTGAGAAACATGTGCAAAATGTTGAGACTTTCCTAGACCTTTTTGAAGTTGATGAAGAGGATGCCAGTATTAGGATTTTTGCTCTTTATTTGCAAGGCAAAGTCAAGAGTTGGTTCAAAACCTTGCCTGATGCCAGCATCTCAGATTTTCAATAGTTTTTCAAAGTCTTCCTCAACAGATGGGTGGTAAAAAAAAACCCTTTCCAGATTTTAGAAAAGTATGCTCAGCTAAAGAGACAGTTAGGTGCAAAAGTACAACAGTTTTCTGCAAGATTCAATCGAGTCTATTATTTGATACCTGTCGATATAAGACCTCCTCCTGGCTCAGCTCTCTTACATTACCCGGGTGCCTTTGATCCAGAAATGGAGTTTCAGCTGAGAGAAAGGAACCTCGCAATACTTGAAGAGGTACATAACAGTGCAGTAGATGTAGAAGCCAATCTGGTTATTAGAAGGGCAAAGATGAAGGAAGAAGAAAAGTGGAAAGTTGTAGAGCACCAGATATCTTAAGAAGTAAATCTCGACCTTTTGGTAAGCGCACTGGAATAGATGATGCGAAAAATTACTACAAGGAATGAGTATGATATTCAAGAACATGTGGCTGATCCAAAACATTTTCTTTCTTATCCCAGTTTTCATCGATCTAAAAATGATTGTTTTTTAGAACATCTCAGAGGAGAGATATCCGTTGATATGACATGTATGCTTGATGATATTTTTTATGTTGATGATTTTCCAAAGCTTAATCAATATGATGATGATGATTATGTTTTCCAAAAAAAATCTAATCTTGCAGAGCAATCAACAATTGGTTTATGGGAGGAAATTCAGTTTCAACAGCTTGAAAAAAAATAATCATCCGATGCATATCATCCAGGACAGTGATGAAGGAAGTCTGGAAAATTGGGAAGTAAGTGAGGGATATTTTCCTCTTTGTTTTTCTTCAATTCAGTTCATCAAATATAACTTTCATGCAATCAATAATCAACAATCTCTCAGTTTTAATGTTGAGGTTGAGACAGATAGTGAAATTCTTGAGCAAGTTGTTAATGAGAAATCTTCTCCTATAATGGTTGATCAAATCATTTGCGATGTAAAATCTCCCCTCGCCATAGATTTGCAGTCGCTGAATGCAATTGAAGGTCATATTACAGATAAAGTCTTGGAAGCTGAAACATATGATCTAATGACGCAAGATGATTATGTACCATTATGTTTTGAAGCATTTCAGTTCTTAAAGCAGAATTTTCATAATATCTCTAAAGAAAAATATGAGCAGTTTGTAGAGTGTCATGCAGTCTCATTAAACTCAATAGATATGTTGCAGCAGTCTTTTCAAGTTTTTTATGACCCTATAGCTCATGTGTTGGATGATGTTTTCTGTAAAATTCCTTCTCGATTGGCTAACCATGTGTCAGAAAAGAGTGTTGATAATAACTTTATTCGAAAGTTGACTTCATTGTCTTGTTCAGCAGGTGTTTCATTACTAAGCTCATATCAAGGTTTGCAGTCATATGAGGAGACCAATGAAGAAGACTTTTGTTTTGTTTGGGATCATCAACAGAGATTGGTTATTCACAAATTTCAAGATCCTTTTGTCAACTTTCTGAAATCATCAGAGAAAGAAAGCACAGATGTTAGGAAGATTTTAATATCAAGGTATGAAGATTACCTAGAGCAGAGCATTGATGTATTAATGGAAATCAATAGCTATTTTTATGAAGACCCTTTCGCAGCATTATTTAGGTCATCCAGTCAACTCATGATTTGCAAGTTTATCAAGATTCAACTTGATTCCAAGTTTCCATGAGAGTTGCCTTTCAGTTCTTCTCTCTACTTGCTCATTAGAAAGCACTTGGGGAGAATTCAAATAGTAGCCAGGATGCTTACATGGTTGCATTGGTTGTTCCATTTCACTTGATCAGGCGGTGAATAGAACAATTAGAGTAGGTTTGATGAATAAGCTCAATTATGAGCATCTTTGCAGTTTGTCAATTGTGTTTTAGTCATGCCTTAAGTCAGTTTGGATTTATTATGGTTGTCAGTCTTAGCCTTGAGTCAGAGTCAGTTTGCATTGTGTTATTTTTCAGCATTTTTGACTCCATGCCCAATGGATAAGGCTACTTGGTCTACGGTGTTCTTGGCACCTCTAAGGAGATACCATCCCCATTGGAGCCAATGTTAGTGTTAGTATAGTCATACTACCATCAGTAATCAAAATGGTTCTTTTGCATTTGCATATTAGGAGTCTCATACCGAATAAATTTCACCATTCCGCTAGGTCATGGATTTATTGATGGTAGTAATTTTTCATCAGTTTTCCCTCATGAGGTACTTGTTGATTCTCCTCTCTATGGTCTTTGGTCATGATTCATTTTCACTTTCAAAATTCATGTCATTAGGTCATAGGATGGATCTCATTAGCTTCTAGGGTCTAACCATGGTCAAATTAATGAGTCAAGTGTCAATAAATATCAGCAAGGTCATGAGGAAGTCAATAAACTGAAAGTCACAACACCTGGAAGATCAAAGAGACATTTTATTCATCTTGATGTATTTTTCACCTCAAAACTATGTTTTGAGGTGAAAACATGATATTTTGCCTTTATTATCATTGATTATGTAAGTTTATGTCATCATATGTAATAAGTCACATTTCAAAAGCTGCCATCTCCACAAAGTCATCATCCTGCCTTCAGAGAAGTTTTCCATAGCCTGTTCAATGCCAAATCATCTTCCAGGAAAATCCATTACAAAGAGCCCGGAAAGAGCTTTCCAACAGTATATTACACTCTTAAAACTGACTTCTAGATTGAAATTCATGCTTAAGTGAAGTAAAAGTCCCCTATATCCTCAAATAACCCCTATTTCCCATTTTCCCTTAAACCTTATGTTTAAATTTTTATATTCTCCTTATAAAATTCCCTTTTTCCTCCCTCTGATTACAAAATTGCATTATAAATTCATTTAAGTACATATGAGATTTATTCATTAACCACTTCCCCACCATACACTTTTAAACATTATAATAAACATTTCAAAGTTTATTATTATAAAGTCCTCGCCGTTCCCAAACCACTTCCCCTCGATGCTTTGAAACATTATAATATAAATCAAAGTTATATTCTAAAACCCCGCCACCTTCCCTTCCCTTTCTCGATCACATCGCAAAATTTAACATGCCATTTCGATTGACCCTTGTGTTCACAAAAAATCCGATGCGATTGAGTGCTTCCGATTGCCATACCTTCGATTGACTCCCTCCGATCCGATCGCAAGTCCCTCTTCCGATTATCCGATCGCATTATCGCAAGTTCCATTTCCGATTTCCCCAATGCGACCAATCACATATTGCCAATCACATGTTTTATGTCCAGTACTTAAACTGGCTCCCAATCTCCGATGCGATTGCGGTTGACCTTCAGGCCCTACCACAAGGCCTTTTCGCCTCGCTCCAATGATAAAAGAGGTTTTCCCCTTTGTAAAGTGTGAAAAATCATTTTAAAAAGATTTATTGAGTCTTCCATTGCATCACATATTTTACTTCCCACAACTCATGACCCCGCTTCTGCCTTTCCGCCGATGTGATTTATCGCAGATTGCAAATCGCAATCGGCGGATCCAATTATGTGATACACCTGTTACCCTTTCCCGATTCCGATTGTGATTGTTCCCATGGGTCCGACCTAAAGCCCTTTGCATTTTCAATGAAAAAGCCTTTTTCCCTTTGTAAACACGGAAAATTCATTTTTGTTTTGTTTTACAGGGTTTTCTCCATTGCACCATCAGACTTCGCTTATTGTCACTGCTCTATTGTATTTTTCCATCAGACATATGACAATCACATCAGAAGTTTTGGTCCCATTCTAAATTACATATTCTCCATTCCTTTGATCCCGATTTGTGATTGTTCCATCGCAACACGTATTTTAACACTCCACTGTATATTGTATTCCATCTGCCTATCACTTCTGATTGCGATTGTGACCCGACCCCGCCTCATTTCCCTTTGACCCTTTCATTCAAAAATTAGTTTTTCCCTTCACTAAAGCATAAATTCATTTTATTTTATTTCAAAAGTATTTTATTAAAAAATTCAGTGTTCTTCAAACAAATAATGGAAAGAAAAGAGAAACAGTCAAAAGGCTGAGAACTAAATTGGTAACAGTCACATCTTCAGCAACGGTTCAAAGAGATTTATTTTACAGATTTTTTCTTCTTATTCGTTGGATATAACAGTGAATCTCCAAGGGGTCAAAATGTGTTGTTGTCCCTTATTTTTAGGGGCAGATTGTTGGATCTCATTTCTATGATTGGATTTCAGTTCTTCAGCTGTTAAAACAACTCCCTTCTCTTGTGGAACTATGTTCCCACATTTCATCCTATTTAATGTAATTGTAAATCATTTGTAAAGAGTCTGAAATCTGTAATTAAGCATTAGGGGAATAGTGTGGATGAAAATATCTATGCTCCATTGTATAGTTTGACAGGGATTAATAAGAGATGCAACTCTGATTTGTGGGATCCATGTGGTATGAGTTTTAGCATTTTTTTCTCTCTTTGTGTTCATATGTAAATTTTTATGTTCCGCTCATTCATAAACATTTCCTGTTGAATGCTTTCAAGACAAAAAGGTAGGATCCTTTTTTATGCCCTGCCTTGGGAAATCATTCATACCCTATTTTTTTCTTCTGTTTGAAAAGGATCCATTTATTGTGCCCTTTTCAGCTCATCACCGGTCTTTCCATCTCATCCTTATTTAACTTATATGCTAAAATTTCCTGCCTACCTTGCCCCATGAAATAACCTGTATCCTTATTTAATTCCCCAGTTTCAAACTGTCCCATTTTATCCCATACATCCCTGAAAATTCATTAATTTTATTAAAACATTTTCCCATTATTATATCTAGCCTAATATCAGTTCATAATTAAACTTCATTGAATATATTTTTACGGAGAGAGCCCTCTCCTGACCTTGTAGGGCTAGCTACAAGGTTGAGCGTGGTTTAAGTGTTACCCTAATTTTCCTTTTTCGACCTGGGGTCAAATTCGGGTGCTAACATTTCTGGTGACTCCACTGGGATACTGTTTAGAATTAAAGATTAATCACCCGAATAATATCTTCCCCAGTAAAGAATGACAAAGTATCAGATCTGATTGTTGATGGTGAACGACAATCAGATGCATATGAAGGCTGAAATTTTTCACCTGGCGACTCCAACTTCATGTAAAGACTCCACTAGAGGACCGAATCTTTCCATAGGAAAATGGAAGGATCTTACACAAAGTTCAGGTATTCAAAGTGGAATGGTATTCAGGATCTAATATGCTATCTTGTAAATTAATTTTTTGCTTTTCCTCAAACTTTCTAGAAATTATTTCAGAATTTGTTGTGTGATTAAAATTATCAAAATCTTGGTTCTACCTATTCAAAAAGTGTAAATACTGAGTTTTCCTTTGATCTTGGCCTCCATCCTTTTCCCAAATCCTATGATGACCATCTTCAAATTGATGAGCCCAAAGAGATCAAGACTCATCCTCTAGCTCCTGTATATACTCCTACACCTTTTATAGTCCAGGATAGTTATAAACCTCTCATCTTACCCCCTATACTCCATGCTTTCCTTGCAAATTATTACTTATATTTGTTGAGGTTTGATGGTGAATGTGACAACATCAATGCTGAGAAACATGTGCAGAATGGTGAGACTTTCTTAGACCTTTTTGAAGTTGATGAAGAGGATGTCAGTATTAAGCTTTTTTCTCTTTCTTTGCAAGGCAAAGTCAAGAGTTGGTTCAAAACCCTACGTGATGCTAGCATCTCAGATTTTCAGTAGTTCGTCAATGTCTTCCTCAACAGATGGGTGGTCAAACAAAACCCTTTCTAGATTTTAGAAGAGTATGCTCGGCTGAAGAGACAGTTAGGTGAAAAGTACAACAATTTTTTGCCAGATTCAATCGAGTCTATTATTTGATACCTATCGATATAATACCTCCTCCTGGCTCAACTCTCTTACATTGTCGGGGTGCCTTTGATCCAGAAATGGAGTTTAAGCTGAGAGAAAAGAACCTCGAAACACTTCAAGAGGTACAGAACAATGCAGTAGATGTAGAAGCCAATCTGTTGATCAGAAGGGAAAAGCTGAAGGAAGAAGAAAAGAGGAACGCTGCAGAGCACCGATATCTTCAGAAGTAAAGCTCGACCTTTTGGTAAGCGCACTGGAAGAGATGATGCGAAAAATCACTACAAGGAATGAGTATGATATTCAAAAACAAGTGGCTCATCCAAAATATTTTCTTTCTTATCCCAGTTTTCACCGATCTAAAAATGACTGTTTTTTAGAACATCTCAGAGAAGAGAGATCCATTGATATGACATGTATGCTTGATGATATGTTTTATGTTTATGATTTACCAAATTTTGATCAATACGATGATGATGATTATGTTTTCCAAACAAAATCTAATCTTGCAGAGAAATCGACAGTTGGTTTATGGGAGGAAGTTCAGTTTCAACAGCTTGAAAAACAATAATCATCCGACGCATATCATCTAGGACAGTGATGAAGGAAGTCTGCAAAATTGGGAAGTAAGTGAGGGATCTTTGCCTCTTAGTTTTGCTTCAATTAAGTTCATCAAATATAAATTTCATGCAATCAGAAATCAACAATCTCTCAGTTTTAATGTTGATGTTGAGACAGATAGTGAAATTCTTGAGCAAGTTGTTAATGAGAAATCTTCTCTTGAAATGGTTGATCAAATCATTTGTGATATAAAATATCCCCTCGCCCCAGATTTGCAGTAGCTGAATGAAATTGAAGGTCAGATTATAGATAAGGGCTTGGAAGCTGAAACATATGATCAAATGATGCAAGATGATTATGTACCGTTATGTTTTGAAGCATTTCAGTTCTTAAAGCAGAATTTTCATAATATCTCTAAAGAAGAAGATGAGCAGTCTGTAGAGTGTCATGCAGTCTCATTAAAATCAATAGGTACGTCGCAACAGTCTTTTCAAGATTTTTATGACACTATAGCTCATGTGTTGGATGATGTTTTCTGTAAAATTCCTTCTCCATTGGCTAACCAAGTGTCAGAAAAGAGTGTTGACAGTAACTTTATTCGAAAGCCGACTTCATTGTCTTGTTCAGCAGGTGTTTCATTAGTAAGCTCATATCAAGGTTTGCAGTCATATGAGGAGACTAATGATAAAGACTTTTGTTTTGTTTGGGATCATCAGCAGAGATTGGTTATTCACGAATTTCAGGATCCTTTTGTCAGCTTGCTAAAATCATAAGAGAAAGACAACATAGATGTTAGGAAGATTTTAATATCAAGGTATGAATATTACGTAGAGCAGAGCAGTGATGTATTAATGAAAATCAATATCTATTTTTATGAAGACCCTTTCACAGAATTCTTTAGGTCATCCAGTGAACTCATGCTTTGCAAGTTTATCAAGATTCAACTTGATTCCAAGTTTCCATGGGAGTTCCCTTTCAGTTCTTCTCTCTACTTGCTCATTAGAAAGCACTTGGGGAGAATTCAAATAGCAGCTAGGATGCTTACATGGTTGCATTGGTTGTTCCATTTCACTTGATCAGGTGGGGAATAGAACAATTAGAGTAGGTTTTATGAATAAGCTCAATTATGAGCATATTTCCAGTTTGTCAATTGTGTTTTATTCATGCCTTAAGTCAGTTTGGTTTTAATATGGTTGTCAGTCTTAGCCTTGAGTCAGAGTTAGTTTGCATTGTTTTAGTTTTCAACATTTTTGACTCCATGCCCAATGGATAAGCCTACTTGGTCTATGGTGTTCTTGGCACCTCCAAGGAGCTATCATCCCCATTGGAGCCAATGTTAGTGTCAGTCTAGTCATACTGCCATCAGTAATAAAAACGACTCTTTTGCATTTTCATATGAGGAGTCTCATACCGAATAAATTTCACCATTCCGCTAGGCCATGGATTCATTGATGGTAGTAATTTTTCATCGGTTTTCCCTCATGAGGTACTTTTTGATTCTCCTCTCTATGGTCTTTGGTCATGAGTCACTTTCACTTTCAAAAATCATGTCATTAGGTCATAGGATGGATCTCACTAGTTTCTAGGGTCTCACCATGGTCAAATTAATGAGTCAAGTGTCAATAAATATTAGCAAGGTCATGAGGAAGTCAATAAACTCAAATTTACAGCAACTAGAAGATCAAAGAGACATTTTATTTAGCTTGATGTAATTTTCACCTCAAAACTATGTTTTGAGGTGAAAACATGATATTTTTCCTTTATTCTCATTGATTATGTAAGTTTATGTCATCATATGTAATAAGTCACATTTCAAAAGCTGCCATCTCCACAAACTCATCATCCCACCTTCAGAGAAGTTTTCCAAAGCCTGTTTAGCACCAAATCATCTTTCAAGAAGATCCATCAGAAAGAGCCCGGAAAGAGCTTTCCAATGGTATATTACACTCCTAAAACTGAATTCTGGATTGAAATTCATGCTTAAGTGAAGTAAAAGTCCCCTATATCCTCAAATAACCCCTATTTCTCATTTTCCCTTAAACCTTATGTTTAAATTTTTATATTCTCATAAAATTCTCCTTTTCCTCCCTCCGATTACAAAATCGCATTATAAATTCATTTAAATACATATGTGATTTATTCATTAACCACTTCCCCACCATACTCTTTTAAACTTTATAATAAAAATTTCAAAGTTTATTATTATAAAGTCCTCACCATTCCCAAACCACTTCCCTTACATGCTTTGAAACATTGTAATATAAATCAAATTTATATTATAAAACCCTGCCTCCTTCCCTTCCCTTTCCCGATCACATCACAACATTTAACATGGCATTCCGATTGACCCTTTTGTTCACAAAAACTCCGATGCGATTGAGTGATTCCGATTGCCATACCTTCGATTGACTCCCTCCAATCCGATCGAAAATCCCTCTTCCGATTACCCGATCACATCATCGCAAGTTCCATTTCTGATTTCCCCGATGTGACCAATCACATATCGCCAATCGCATGTTTTATGTCCAGTACTTAAACCCGCTCCCAATCTCCAATGCGATTGCGATTGACCTTCGGGCCCTACCACAAGGCCTTTCCGCCCCACTCTAATGATAAAAGAGGTTTTCCCCTTTGTAAAGTGTGAAAAATCATTTTGGAAAGATTTCTTAAGTCTTCCATTGCATCGCATATTTTACTTCCCACAGCTCATGACCCCGCTTCTCCCTTTCCACCGATGTGATTTATCGCAAATCACAAATTGCAATCGGCAGATCCAATTATGTGATACACCCATCACCCTTTCTCAATTCCGATTCCAATTGTTCCCATGGGTCCCACCTAAAGCCCTCTGCCTTTTCAATGAAAAAGTTTTTTTCCCCTTTGTAAACTCGGAAAATTCATTTTTGTTTTGTTTTAAAGGGTTTTCTCCATTACACCACTAGACTTCGCTTATTGTCACCACTCTATTGTATTTTTCCATTGGAAATATGCCAATAGCATTGAAAGTTTTGGTCGTGTTCTAAATTACATATTCCCCATTCCTCCAATCTCGATTTGCGATTGTTCCATCGCAACACGTATTTTAACGCTCCACTGTATATTGTATTCCCTCTGCCTATCACTTGTGATTGCGATTGTGACCCGATGCCACCTCCTCTCCCTTTGATCCTTTCATTCAAAAATCGGTTTTTCCCTTCACTAAAGCATAAATTCATTTTATTTTATTTCAAAAGTATTTTATTAAAAAAGTCAGTGTTCTTCAAACAAATAATGGAAAGCAAAGAGAAACAGTCAAAAGGCCGAGAACTAAATTGGTAACAGTCACATCTTCAGCAACGGTTTAAAGAGATTTATTTTACAGATTTCTTCTTCTTATTCATTGGATATAACAGTGAATCTACAAGTGGTCAAAATGTGTTGTTGTCCCTTATTTTTAGGGGCAGATTGTTGGATCTCTTTTCTATGATTGGATTTCAGTTCTTCAGCTGTTAAAACAGCTCCCTTTTCTTGTGGATCTATGTTCCCACATTTCATTCTATTTAATGTAATTTTAAATCATTTGTAAAGAGTCTGAAATCTGTAATTCAGCATTAGGGGAATAGTGTGGATGAAAATCTCTGCGCTCCATTATACAGTTTGACAGGGATTAATAAGAGATGCAGCTCTGATTTGTGGGATCCATGTGGTATGAGTTTTAGCAATTGTTTCTCTCTTTGTGTTCATATGTAAATTGTTATGTTCTCCTCATTCATAAAAATTTCCTGTTGAATGCTTTCAAGACAGAAAGGTAGGATCCTTTTTTATGCCCTGCCTTGGGAAATCATTCATACCCTATTTTTTTCTTCTGTTTGAAAAGCATCCATTTATTGTGCCCTTTTCAGCTCCTCACTAGTCTTTCCATCTCATCCTTATTTAACTTATATGCTTAAATTTCCTACCTACCTTGCCCCATGAAATACCCTATATCCTGATTTAATTTCCTAGTTTCAAACTGTCCCATTTTATCCCATACATCCCTGAAAATTCATTCATTTTATTTAAACATTTTCCCGTTATTATATCTAGCCTAATATTAGTTCATAATTATATTTCATTGAATATCTTTTTATGGAGAGAGCCCTCTCTTGACCTTGTAGGGCTAGCTACAAGGCTGAGTGTAGTTTAAGTGTTACCCTGATTTTCCTTTTTCACCCCGGGGTCCAATTCGGGTGCTAACATTTCTAACACTAATGACATTTTTGACGATATTTGTGAAGCTCACCTCCAAGAAACAATGCACCTGCATCAAGAATAACTTCCTAGTAATCAAGAAAAAGGAAGAAGGAGACATTGTAAAGCTGCAAATAAAATTTTAGAGATCATATTTTGTTGAAGTTGATAGTTCTCATTTTTATGATGGAATAAGATGGGTATTTGGGTGTTGAAGAAACACAAGAGTCCAAGTCATGGAAAGCTACACAAATACGGAAGCCAACAATGAGGTTATCAAAAAGGATATAGTTTATGATTTACAACCTTCAGATGGAGAACAAGGTATTAGCATATGCCAAACACAACTACAAGAAGAAATGATTCCCAAAAAATAAAGATAGCATCTCCATATGAGTATATATCAATGGAGACCAACCAATTTTATTGGCCCATGTTTATACCTACCTCTATTTTGAAATTCAAGAAGCTGGTAATAAATTTGATGAATATTCTTCGATTTATGATTCATATGATTCAAAGAAGGATGAGATTTTTGCTGATTTTCAAAGGGATTTTCTTACAAGAAATTAGCAAAAATATTACCAGCAACATTGTTTTCAAGAAGAGCCCAAATTTGAAGAGAGAATCAATGTCTGTGGCTTCCTTGTACGTAAATGTTTTTGTCTTGAAACTGTTCAAGAAAAGGATGAAACTATGAATTTTTCTCATCAGTTCTTTGATTCAATAGATTACTATATGGCATCTTTCTTTGGTCATCAGCAGGTCTCAATTATGGGGTATGTATTAAATTTTTTATCCGGAAAATTTCACATGGTTAAAGCCTATTTTAGTTGCTGAATTTCAAGAGAATAATGGAGTAAGGTATAATACTCAAATTTTCAACTGGTATCATTGGAAGGTTTAACTCACTTTGGGGAATTCATACTTGTACATAAGTAGGTGCTCTACATAAATAAGCTAAATATGTGAGTATTTAATTTCCAGTTTTTAGAAGTTATAGTTTTGCATTTCAATTTTTATCAGGAGATGACTCCAAGCGAATAAAGTTCCATGAAGCTTTTTTTGGTTTTACAAATGCATTATATTTTTTACTCCATGTCCAATGGTTAAGGCTACTAATTTGCGGGTTCTCAATGCCCTGCTTGCAATAAATTGTCCCCAATTTGAGCCGTTGTTGCTACCTATCATACCATCTTGTATTTTTTTTAAATCGTACTATTTTTCATCCCTAGTAAAAAGAAGTACAGGTGTAACCATGGTTGAATAAATGGAGAGCTAAAATATAAGAACCAAAATCCAAAATCTGAAATGGAAAGCCAAAAGGGAGAGCTGAAATTCGGAGACTGAAATTAAAAGGGAAAGCAAAAATTTTGGGACCAGATCATCGAAACATTGTGCGTCGACAAAGAATAGAGAAGGCATATTATCAAAACCTGATATATGAAGCTTGTTCATATCAAAGGCCAACATCAAAAGGTATGAAAATCAAACCACAGAGTAGATAAATACCAGAACTTCGATGATCAGAACCTGAAAACTATTTATCAAATGAAATATTTATTATAATCAGCATATGATTGGTCCTAATCATCTGAAGAAGTAGATGATGTCAGCATGATGTGGAAGTACAGAGGACACATGGCAGTAATTGTTGTCATTCTTTGGTGGCATAATGGGGAAAATTAGTATGACACATGTCACCACTAAGGAGGTGCCACATGGAGATGATGACATCAACATGATGTCATCTTAGAGGTCAGAATTTCAGGGGCTATAGTTTTCATAACTCGTGCAATTTCATTTTGAAAAAATTCTAGTGAAAGGATATTTGATGTTTATTGGTACATGGTAGTGGGGACCCAAAGAACCAAGCACATAGAGAAGCCTGAGCACCCACCAAGCGCATAGAGAAGCCTGAGCACCCAACTACTCTGGAACATATCAGGGATGGAAATATCAGAACTTCACTATAAAATCCTTTTGAGAAAAGTTGTGATAAGAGGGATATTCTGATATAGTTTGGAATTTGATTGTGGAAACTGAAATAAGAAATGGGGGAGTTCTAGTACATACGAAGGTAGGGCCTCACCTAGATTCTAAAGGCCTCAACACCTAAACACTAAGCTTCTAGCCATGACACCTGATCCTATTGAGGAAAAATGGTTAGAATTAGGGGAATTTTGAGGTATAAAATGGGCCTCCTCATAAAGTTACAAAATAAAAGTTGAAATAATAAAATAAGATTTGATTACATCATAAATTTTTAGAGGGAAAAAATAAAAACCCACTTTTTCAACTCGTATTTTCATTTTATCTTGCTATGGGTTTACTCAAATTTCGAGCAGAAACATTCGTTAGATGCAAAATTTGATTCCTCATCCAATAAGTACCCATGTTATCACATTTTTTTCATGTACTTTTCATTTTCATGTAGTAGGGTCCATTGAAAGTATGCAACATGGGTACTCTTTAGATGAGGAATTATATTTTTCATTGAAATAGTACTCCCTCTCGAAATTTGAGTAAAAACTTAGGGAGATAAGTTGAAAATACAAGTTAAAAAAATAGTTTTATTATTTTATTATCTTATAATATTTTTACATTTTTATCCCAAAAATGGTGAATCATCCCCTATGGTTTACATCATCATATTGATTCCTATTTTTTCTTATAAAGTTTATTTTGGTTATACATTTTTCTCAGGAGGACCATTTTAGACCTCAAAATTTCTCTAATGGGGGCTAAACAAAAGGGGCAAAAGGTCATCAAGATTTCACAATATTGTAAGCTCTTAGTAACAAAAAGTTACGTTAGATAGGAATCTGGGATCTCTGATATAGTGTTGTGCGAAGCCGCTAGTCACAACACATGGTCCTATGGTAGATAAAAAAAAAGAGGCTAAGCAAAAGGGGCCAACGGCGAATCAGGATCTCATAATATCGTAAGCTCTTAATGATAGCTATTTATGATATGCAGGGGTCTGAGATGCCTAATATAGTGTTTTAGGAAGTCATCAGTCACAAAACATGGTTTTCATAAACAAGGAAAGGCTAAGCAGAAAGGGGCTGAAGGCATCAAAATATTGCTCTTTCATATCATTTGTTTTAAAATTTGTTTTAATAAAATATATGAAGTGTAAAGGCTTTGACATGGCAATAGAGAATGTATGCAAATGGATTAGTCAATAGCTAATTCGTAGGTCACATCTATATGCCACCACATAAAACGACAACTATCTCCAAAAGGGACAATCTAAGCAGCTAGAGGGAGAAAGAGACAAGTGAAATTCCAGGTAACCGTGGGAGGAATATAAGGACATAGACGTGGGTAGATCATCAGTCCACAACAAACCCAAATAATGGAGTTTGAGTGCACTTCAAGAATCATAGGAATCAACAATAAAGATATTTTACTCTGTCAATCATGAAACCTCTTTTTTTTCATGTTTCAGCTAATATTGCATTTTCAAGGAAATAATCAAATCTATTATGTAATTATTAAGAAAACTAAGTCATTCACATTATCAAACAACTAAGTAGTTCATATAGCTGGATATTTCAACACATTTTGTAAATGTCTTTTTGAAATCTCTACCTATAAAGAGGGAGGAAAAAATCATTAGGGAGGTTATGGATTTTCTGATTCCACTGTTTCTATTCTCGTGTCCCTGAGGTTGTAATTCTTTTTGCATATTTCACAAGTTTGGCCCATGTGACATGTATTTCATTCTTAAAGATTAATGAACAAGGTCAAGTGATTCAAAGAATTTGGGATATGTAGTATTTATTCTTCCTCTGTATTTGACTTCATGTGTGTTTTTTGTCTTCTGAAATTATGTAATTGTAGCTACTATATTCACTCTTAAATCACATATTTACATATCTTATTTTGTGGTAGATGGTACCTGTGAAATTTCATATTTATCTATGTTATGTTGTAGCAGATGGTATCTGTGACATTGCATATTTATCTATGCTATGTGATAGAAAATGGTACCTATGAGATTGAATATCTAACTATGTTGTGTGATAGTAGATAGTACCTGTGAGATATTAAGTTGAAATCCTTAAAAAGCTATCCATAATTTTTGCATCTCATTTCAATTCTAATGTGATTTATTACACAGGATTATATGTCTCTCAAGCCCTCTTCACTAGGTTCATTCCTTATATTTATCCTTTCTATCTTTACTACAATGAAAAAATTAAGTTGCATTCTTTGTGTGTAGTTCACCAATCCTAGAAATTTATTCTTGGGAATGATATATATTGTTTATGTGTATATTGAATCTTCCTCTCAGAAGGGTAATATAACTATATTTAAATAATTTTTCATTTATCTCTTCAGAAACACTAATTTATCTTCAATAGATACTATTATGTCCTAGGCACTAAAATCTCCTCTGTCTATTACAGTCAAAAACAACTATTGGTTGGCTGACTAAGGCCTCTAGCTGCCCTTGCTAGGCCCCGAACTGTTGTTGGCAAAAGCTAGCACTGATGGCCCTTGGAACTTCACTGAAGAATATTGGCCTTAAAAGGTCCTCTACAGGCTCTGAAAACCACAACATTAGTTCTAGAACATTTGAAACATGAAAAATTGACTATTGGATTCATAAATAAGGCCTCTAGCTCCCTCAGCTAGGCCTCAAACTACTGCTGGACCATGGTGGCCCCTGGAACTTCTCTACAGCAAAAACCTGCTCAAAAGTCCTCTGATGGCTATGAAATCCACTCAATTGGGTCTGGAATGTTGGATATTCGAAATTGACTATTGGCACTCCAAAATTGGGCGAATTTAGCTCTAGATAGAGCCTGAATTCATTTTTTCCTAGTGTCCCTTAAAAAAATCCACTAATTGTGGAGGAACTGGACTTAACTCCAGTTGAGTTGGAAAATTCCACCAAAGCTGGCGTGCCAACTAGATTACCAGCCAAGTTAACCGTGCAATTAAATGTTGGGGTTAGCGCTGGGCCCATGACCCAGATTATCCATGGTCACGTTAAATGCCAATCGGGACTATTGGCTTAAAACTTGGATTAACACATTTGATAAGTTTTAGTGCTATCTGCCAAATGTTACAATTTCACAAACCGTCAAGGTTTTAAAACTTCCACCTAAGTTAACCATTCATGCTTTCCATGTGACCAAGTCATGAATGGTGGGGTGTTGTTGCGTATGACAGTTGGGCTTAAGCCCATGGTCATGAGGTCGCGGTCATGTGCGGAGGGGATGGCGCCTCCGAAACCCCAATTAAAAAATCAATCAACTTTATAATAAACCACACTACATTCATGGTTAAGAAACGTTGTAGGCAGAATGGTTCGATCTCGTAGAGACCCAACACTTTTGATAGGCCGTTCCTGGGCCACGTGGCCGCCTCTAGGCCTGCCATGTGGCAGACTCTTATATGCTAAAAAATTTCAAAAGTAAATCAGTTTCCTAGTAATACGATGCCACTTGGCATCCGCCAATTGGTCCATACAGAATATTCTAGGGAATATTTTGAGGAATATTCTACGAATATTCCCTGAAATATTCTCTTTTTAATTTTTCCCAATCTAAATCAAACTTGGTCAAAGTCCAATTTTTGCAATTTACTTGACTTTTAAAACTATGATAACTTTTCATATGGTGTCAGTTTTCCGAACCGTTCATGACGTCAGAATCATGAATACAAGATATATATAGTCACTTAGGTTCGGCACACTTCTGAACACTTTGAATTTTGAGCCATCAGTTTGGTCCATGATCCATTTCTGATCACACCACCCCATTAGGAATATTTTGGAGCCCAAAAGACTGATATATTGATCTGTACAGTAGATGAGAGTACAACACCCTATTCTTTTCAGCCTCCATACACTTTCCTTGCATAGCTAGTGCCTTTGAACCACAACTCGAAGGTAGTTGACACTTCCCTTCCTAAATGTGCTTGTCCTCCTGTTAAGAACTATATTCATTTCACTCACTTAGAAATGTCAAGTAGCTGAACATCACTTCCCTAATCATTGACCTAAGGTGGCTCAAACAAACGATATCACAACATAAAATACATGCATACATAACCGAAATTTACATATGTACAAATGAGTATGTCTTACTTTGTTAAGAAGTCCAACCACTTCTTACAAATCCACTTCCACGACGACTTTTTCTGCTACAAACCTTCTTCATGTGAAACATCTGTTCTCAAATCAATGATGGAATCCTTGGTTCCACTTTCACGAGTCTTTCTATCCTCTTGCCTCATGTGCTTGGGACGATTAGTTGGATGCAATTTCCAACATTGGGAAACAATATGTCCCCTCTTCTAGCAATGTGTCTTATGCAGCTTCTTTGCAAGTTTCCTTTGCTTCATCTTCTTCCTGTATGCCTTCTTCCTCATCCAACATCTCGCAACATCATGGTTAAACCAACCACAATATGCACAACAACTGTTTCTTCCATTTAAGCATGCAGAATTTTCATGCCTTGTATAAACATAATCAACTTTATTATGTGAAAAATTATACCTCATGTGCAGCTTTGCATGTCCATCCTCTTTTCCTTTCTGTGGAGATGAACTTGTAGAGGTTACATATTTCTCTTGCAGACCAACATCATTATTCTTGTCTTGAAAACTGTCTGAACTCGCATGCTCGCCATAAGATGCATGTTTACAATATTCTTGCTGCAACAAAGGCTTAAAGTAATGGAAATCAACTTGAAAAAAAACTTGACATGTTTGTGGTTTAGAACTTGCGACAAAAGTTCTCTTTGAAGTTGCCTCACATTCCTTCATGGCTTTGGAGTCTTCGCCATTAGATTGCACATAACCAAGACCAAATTTCTTAGATTGTTCCTTAACCAAAATAGGATCAACCATGCCTTGTGCATGCTTGCCTAAACCCTTGCCTTCATAGCCCATTTTAAACATTAACTTGGAACCTATACCTCTAGTGTTCATTTCAAATAAATGAAAACATATTTCTGAAGAGGAAACTGAAGACAAATTAGAGTGGATTACCTCTACTTCACGCATGTTCTTGGTAAAAGACTCTTGGGCTTGATGGAGATGCATCTCCATATCATGCAATATTTAATAATTTCTTCCTTCTCTTGCTTCATATCAAACAATTTTTCATGAAATTCAGTGCTTTATCTTCAAACTGAATTTGCACTATGTCCTTCAAGATGTATAAGTCTCGCTTCATGTCTTCATCGAAGAATATTGTGAAGGAGGAGGATTTCGAAACCTCAATTGAAGAATTTTTCATAATTAAAATTAACTAAAATAACCTCAAAAAAATTCACAAATCTTTCAAAAACTATTGACAAATCTTTTGAACAAAATGGTTGTAGAGACAAGCTCTTATTCAAGCAGCTAAACAACAAACCATTTTCTGCTTCAAGCCTTTCCTTGAGCTCCTTTGGGTAAGGAAGATGCCTTCTTCCCTTTATTCATTATTTCCCTCTCATGGACTTATCTATCAGTAGCTTTCCCTTCACCTCTAGCAAACTCAATCAACAGTCAATTTGCAAACAGTAAAACAGTCAATCTTTTGCACTGTTTAAACACCTTTCAAGTCAAACAAGCAAGCTATTTCTCTGTCAATCAAGAAACCAAGTGCTCTGATACCAATCTGGTCTGAAAATGGGTTGGATAACTTGTTATGATTTTCAAGAAGCTCCCACTCAGTTAAAGAAGTAAAAGATCTAGCTTATACTTGACAATTTGCGAAAATTATGCTTGAAAGAGGTGTGTATGATTTTTAACTGTTTAAGTGTCTTAAGTCCATTTATTCTTGTTGAAATTAAAAATGTGTAACAGCAATATAATGCATCAATAAAATATATACACATAACAACAAAACTAATCTAGGAGTTCACCTGAATATCGTGGGCTACGTCTCCTTGAGCTTTTGTCATCTTGACTTGGCTCTTTGGGATTATGGTAAAGATTATTTTACAAGTTCCAAAATTAACTCCAATGGTTATTGAACTGAAAAAAAGGGCTTAGAATACCATATATATCCCTTTAATGGTTTTCATCACTTTGCAAATAGATCTAGGCTCCCTTGGACTCGATTCCTTTTGTCGCTGCACTAAGCTACAATGAGCTTCTTCATGGAACTAAATCCTTCAGAATTATTTTACTGTCCTTGAAACCACACCTACTATCTCTAGCACAAATCAGACACCAAAAATGGGCTGATCATTTGCTCAACACTAGGCCTTCCTCCACAGATTTCCCTGGATTGCCCAAAACTTCCCCTCAGCTTTGCGAGCTCTAGAAGTCTTCAAATTGCTATAAAAATTTCTTCATTGGATTTAGAATGACAAAATTAATTAGGATAGACCATTTTTTCACTAAAAATGGCCTCCGACTGCTCTAGTTTCACCTCCAACACCTATCGGCACCCCCTGGCACTAGGGTCACTGAAAACTTCTGTGATGAGTTCTCGACCTCTAGAAGTCCTAAACATACTCTTCAACCTCCATCAATGAATTAATAATGCTTATTACAATTAGAAATGACTATTTTTTCTCTACATAATGCCTCTAGCTACGCTGGCTAGGCCCCAAACTGTTGCTGGAAAAATTTGGCACTGATGGTCCCTGGAACTTCACTGAAGCATCTCAGCCTTCAAAATTCCTCTGATGGATATTAAACCCACTCAGTGAGTCTGTAATGTTCGAGATAGTCTAAATTTACTATTGGGACTCCAAAATTGGGCGAATCTAGCTCCAAATAGAGCTTGAACTCATTTTTTCCTAGTGTCCCTTAAAAAAAATCCACTAATTGTGGAGGAATTGGACTTAACTCTAATTAAGTTGGAAAATTCCGACAAAGTTGGCACACCAGCCAGATTACCCGCCAAGTTAACCGTGTAATTAAATATTTGGGTTATTGTTGGGCACATGACCCAGACTCTCCACGGTCACATTAAATGCCAGTCCGAACTATTGGCTTAAAACTTGGATTAACACATGTGATAAGTTTTAGTGCTATCCACCAGATGTTACGGTTTCACAAACCATCGAGGTTTTAAAACTTCTACCTAAGTTAACCGTTCCCAGTTTCCATGTGACCAGGTCGTGAATGGCATAATTCTACTGTGTATGACGGATGGGCTTAAGCCCATGGTCGTGAGGTCGCGGTCGTGTGGGGAGGGGTTGGCCTCTCTGAAACCCCAATTGAAAAATCAATCAACTTTATAATAAATTGCGCTACATTCATGGTTAAGAAACGTTGTAGGAAGAATGGTAAGATGACCGCGTGTGTAACGGCAGGTCTCTAGTTTCATCCCACAGAGACCCAAAAATTTTGGTAGACCATTCTTGGGCCATGTGGCAGCCTCCAGGCCTACCACGTGGCAACCTCTTATTGGCTAAAAAATTCCAAAAGTCATTAGTTTCCCAGTAATACGATGCCACTTGGCATCCACTAATTGTTCCATATAGAATATTCCAGGGAATATGCCAGGGAATATTTTGAGGAATATTCCCTAGAATATTTTCTTTTTAATTTTTCCCAATCCAAGTCAAACTTGGTTAAAGTCTAGTTTTTGCAGTTTACTAGCCTTTTCAAACTATGATAACTTATTCATATGGTGTTGGTTTTTTGAACCGTTTGTGGCACCAAAATTAGGAACATGATATCTATCTGGTTGCTCACGTTAAACACACTTTCGAACACTTTTAATTTTGAGCTATCACTTTGGTCCATCATCCAGTTCTGATCGCCTCAACACGCAGGTTTCTTCTAGTAGCTATAACATGATCAATATGACTTCAAACTAGATCAATCACCATCCATGAAGACCTTATCATCATCCCTACACAAATACCTAGGCATGAATCTACCAAATCCCTAAATTTTTGGTCTTAACTACTTGATTTCCATGATCTTGAGGCTGAACGCACCCTGGCCCTTTAGGGACCTATGTTCACCAACAAGTTTCTCCATTTTTCACATACACTGATCGCTAGAAGGTTGTCCATTGCTGGGGGTGCACTAATTTTAGAAATTTTGGAAAATAAAAATAATCCTAAAGCTTCCTCTTCCATAATATTATAGGATTTATTTTAGCCATTTATCTTGGACAATAAATTTTAATCCTATCTAATCATACCTTGGAAATTTCACCTCTTATCATTTTAATTCATCCTGCCATCAAGAGTGGATCTCAAGCCTAGATTGGTAAATGGATAACAATTATTTAGCCTCCACCCTCTCCTATAAATTAATAGCTATTTACAACATCACAGTTGGCTTTTGGAGACCTATCATGCCCTGATGACTCTGGCTTGAATCTAATAGATTCATCATCTTCATGCATTAGTGTGACATTGAGGTGTGCTTTGTGGAAAGGAAGGACAAGTCAACTTGGGTAGATATCTGCAAGATCAACTATTATTCTTATTTGTAAACTCTCTCTTTTCCATATTAATACAAAATAGTATATTTTTTCAATGTATGTTATGTTATCTTTACATTCATATGTTTCAATGCTTCGTTGATCCATTGAATAAAGTGATTGGATAAAATTACATAGATGTTGTATATCTTTGGCTTATTATGATTCTATGTGCAAGTTAGAATTATAGAAATAATAGCTACCATTAGAGCTTAAAAGTCGAGAGGAGAGAAAATATTGTGATGGATTCCATGTAAGTTTCTTTCCATTCTTCAATTCCTCTAAGGAGAACTTTATATTCTTTGCTTTTTTGTTTTTCTAGACTAGTCCACTAGGTCTAGGGAAGATACTTCTATCTGCAATTGTAAATTCTGCATAACAAGCCTCATATTTTTAGTCTGTTAATGTAAGTATTACTTTATTATTTTAAAATGTAACATTATTTGGAAACATCTCCCTCGTACTAGGCTAGAGAAGACTTCTTGGCGCAAAAATAAGATAATTAAAAAATCTAAGTAGTACCAGTTTTAGATTTCCAATGGATTTGAAATTTTATTTTTCATGGTATTTCTCATAAAGGCCATAAATTCAATTAATTTGTAATTTAAATCCCTAATATAAAATAAAATAAAAATTACTCAAACTTGAAAATGCCTAAAACCCCTTAATTGAAAATAATTCTTGAAAAGTGCTTAAAAAATCAACATTTAAGGGGGAAAATGGATGTTCATGAAAATAAAAAGATGTAAAATGTCAAAGAATTTCCTCACAAAAAAAGGGTGTGCGCAACGCTTTTCAAAATGAGGGTATAAGGCACCACTATATGTGACCTATAAAAGAATCAAGACTCAGTAATGTTCTCATTAATTTGGCAAATTATTCTCTCATGTTTCTATCCCATCCTCCATTCTAGCTAGCAAAAATAACTTTTTAAAACAAACTACAGAAAAATATAGAAAAGGATGGGGGAATTGGAAAGCCAATCTTTCTCAACCTTTCATTTCCCATTCCTCAACTTTCTCTTCTATTTTTCATTTTCTTTTTCACTTAACTCTTTCCTTTATTTTCTTGTTCTTATGTACATTCTTTAATGTGACATTGTGTTTTTTTTTTTTTGCCTTAATTAACTTTTGTCATTGTTTGTGTGTGTTGATACTTATAACTACTCATTTTTTCTGGGTTTAGTTAGAATGAGACATCCCCATTAAGAAACTTTTTGGTCTCCAAAATATTTACGAAAACCATTTTATCTAGATCAATGTTCCGTTTTCCTACATCTTTAGAACACATCTCTCAAATCAAGCTCCTAGTTACAAATATAATTTTGGGTCATAACTTTTTCTACTACTCTAGTTCTTCCTATGTACATGGCTAAATTGGTCCATCCCACTTATT
This sequence comes from Pinus albicaulis, assembly GCA_034641835.2. Lineage (NCBI taxonomy): Eukaryota > Viridiplantae > Streptophyta > Pinopsida > Pinales > Pinaceae > Pinus > Pinus albicaulis. The sequence goes on along the minus strand of JAXQQM020081821.1, from coordinate 40,041 downwards.
TACATAATTTACAAGCCTTATCACTAAATCTAAACTTTAGGAAATATCCATATATGAATTATTTAATCAAAATGCACTCCTATATTAAATATATGCACACCCTAATTTCTCAAATTTAGAGATATTCTATCTTGGAAATGAATTGAAGCCACATAAAGTTTTCATTCTTTTTTTATTCAGTGAGATCCCAACAACTATATACCATCTTGAAGTATGTTCGCAAACTAAATGGTAGTCTACCCTCTTTTACTAGGATCAAATTCTTCCAATATGGAAAAAAATTGTTTGCTACTTGAACATGTTTGCACAACACTCTGCTTTTATAGAAATACAAATTAAATGACATATTTCTCATGCAAAGGAATCATTATGAATCATCTAGAATCTAATTTTAGTGAAGAGATGTCATATATTTCCAAGGAATCCCCAAGGTCGATGACCTCCATGCACCAACCTCCAAAAAAAATCCAAGAAGGGAATGTCCTTCTAGATGATGTTTGACATAAACCTACTATCCTCTTAATTTATGCATCCATGCTATTATAACTCTTTTCATTGGGCTTGAGATGAAAGTAACTCTACATCATCTGTACACTTCACTTCTTACACTCTTTGGCATGGAAACATGATTTCTAGAGTGAAGGTTTAGATAAAACATCCATTACATTTCTTTCCAATGGCCACTCTATCTATAATAGTGGTAAAATTTTAATGGCACTACTATATGGACTACTTGACACTCTCTTTTTCTCCATATAATTTTGAGCTCATTAATGGATTGATAAATATTTTTTTCATTCTTCCTTTGACTATTTTTTCTCTTATGGCATGTGGGTGGCTTCATATTATGCACTTCAGCTGCAAGAAATCCATAATACCAAAAATACAAAACAATATAGCCGAAACACAAAGGTATCACATGAAATAAGACAAGCTACAAATACATTTTATTATTCATAATCATAGTACAATTTTCACTTGCCTCTTTGAGGGGGAAACCTCCAGCAAAGAAAATCTCGATTAAAATACGACATAATAATTATTCGCTTCTATCTAATACTATTTATAGCTTAATTAAATCCCAAAACCTAAATACTAGTGGTCCCTTGCATAACACAGGTTAGCCACTTTATTTATTAACTATGGACTATTTATAACTAATTGTGGTCCCTTTTCTATAATTTGGGTCAACCACTTACAATTATTATTAATTTGGATAACCTCTTACATGATTTATTGACTCAACTAACTAATTATGAATTGGAATAGGCCTCTTGGGCTTATTAAATAAATAAAGGGGTTTGAATTGGGCCTTAACACGCCTTCCTCCATTAAAAGCATCCTTGTCCTCAAGGCTAAAGTTGCGGAAATTGTTGAATAATAGTGGTTGGTTCCCATGTAGAATATTTTGGAGAGGTGTATTTCCACTTGATGAGGACTTCCTTGATCATGTGGCTACATATATTTCTTGCACATGTAGGTTTTAACCCTAAACAGAAATTATCTACTCATGAATCTTGTAATAGAAGATAAAAAATAGCGAGAGCATAAAACATAAAACAGATAAACACAGAGATTTTCCCCTGGATCCCAAATTGGGACGACCAGCTTGATTTTTCATTATATTCCTTTTAGTGTTACAACACATATATATACATGCCGAAGCATACATAAACCCCAATCCATTAACCCTGGATTAGAACATAACCGTAGTTCCCTTGACCGCATCTACAAAATACCAGGGGCCGAAAACCATCGTGCCCCAATACCATGTGCAAAACCATGCACAAAACCATGGACACAGACTACCCACCGGAGCAAGGACCAAGAAAATTTCGCAGGCGCCGGACCCCACAGCGCGAAGGGGGGCTATCGCCCCGCACGTCCTTAGTCATGGAAATAATATAACACATACCCATCATTCTCCCACTTGTTGTTTTCTTTCCGCAGGGGGCCACAGGAGAGCTTAGTCATTAGTCCAGCGCTACAACACCCATTGTTTATCTACACCAAGAGAACTTCTGAGTGCTCACAGACTTCATCAATGCATCTGCAACATTCTTCAAAGTGTCCACCTTTACTAGCAACACCCTTTTATTCTCAACCATATCTCTAACAAAGTGATATTGAACATCAATGTGCTTTGTCTTTAAATGATAAGGAAGGTTCTTAGCCAAGAAAATTACTCTCTGGCTATCACAGTCTATCGTTATATCTTGTTGTACCAACCCCATACTTGAACACAATCTCTACAACCAAACTACTTCCTTTCTTGCATGAGTGGCTGCTATGTATTCTTCCTCTGTAGTTGAAAGAGCCACTACAGACTGTCTTTTACTCATCCAACTAACTATGCCTACAAATAGGCTAAACACATACCCACTTATAGATCTTCTTTGGTCCACATCTCCAGCCCAGTCTACATCAACAAAACCATGAATGTCCAGCATTCTTTCCAATCCTAGTCTTCACTGGTAGCACAATTCATAATTACTAGTGCCACGTAAATATCTGAAAACCACGCTTCAACTGTCTTTGTCCAATGCTCCTTCCTTCGTTTGACATAACCTGCTCAATACTCCCCACTACATGGTGCAATGTTTGTTCTAGTACGGACCATTGCATACGCGAGCTACCTTTGCACTTGGATATGGAACATGGGACATATAATCCTCTTCTTCTTGTGTCTTGAGAAAGCCCATTCAACAGAATAGCTTTACACCTACGGGAATAGGAACATTCAACTTTGGTTTACTATCCTGCGTATTGAACCTACGCAATATAGTCTCGACATACTTCCTCTGGTTTAACCAGAGCTTCTTCTTTGTCCGATCTCATTTAATTTCCATGCCCAAAATATAGTTTTCAGCACCAAGATCCTTCATGTCAAATTTGGAGAATAATTGTGCCTTCAAATCCTGGATAATTTCTTTGTCATTTCAACCCAACAACATATCATCCACATACAAGACCAAATAAATAACACGGTCACCAATTAATTTAAAATACACACATTGATCATCTTTGCTTCTGGTGAAGCCAAGTCCCCGTGTATATGTATCAAAATTCTGATACCACATCCTTGGTGGTTGTTTTAACCCATACAAAGACTTTTTTAATATACATACCAGTTATTTCTTACCCTTCACCATAAAGCCTTCGAGTTCTCGAGGTTTCTTCATGTAGATATCCTCTTCAAAATCCCCATGAAGAAATGATGTCTTCACATCCATCTATTCTGCCTCAAAATCAAATGCAACAACAAAAAATAAAATTAATCTAATAGAAGTAACCTTGGCAATAGGAGAAAAAGTATCACCAAAATCAATTCCTAGCACCTTGGAATAACCTTTTTACACCAATGAAGCTTTTTATTTCTCTACCTTTCCTTCTACATTTATCTTCTTCTTAAACACCCATTATCTCCCGATGGGCTTCCTTTGAGCCAAAAACTCCACCAGATCCCATGCATCGTTTTTGTGCAAGGAGGCCATTTCATCAACCATGGCCTCCTTCTAAAGTTTTCCATCCTCTGAATCTACTGCCTCCCTGATATTTATGGGTTCATCATCAGTTATAGTTAAGGAAAAACCTGAACAGAAAGCAGATGGAATATACCTTTCTGGTTGCCTTCTTTCCCGAACTGATCTTCTCAAAGCTGGAGTTTGTGGCTCTTCATCTTCTGAGTCTTCTTTTGTTGTAGAGTCTGATTCATCCTCCTTTAGCTCAAACTCTATCTTCTCAGGTTCCTTTGGTATGATTTCATGTTTAACAACATATTTCACCTCTCTAAACACCACATCTCGGTTGTACACAACCTTCCTGTAGACAACATTCCTTGTTTCTAGGTTCCAAATCTTCTAACCTTTTAAACAATCCTTATACCCAATAACGACACACCTTTTAGATTTACTATTCAACTTGGTTCTTTTCTCCTTTGGAACATGTATATATGCATCACATCCAAATACCCTTGTATGTGAAATAGAGGGTTTCTTACCAGTCCATACCTCATGTGGAGTCTTATCCTTCAACGCTGATGAAGGTGATCTGTTATCCAAGTAACATGCAGTCTCCATTGCCTCTACCCAGAATTCTTGTCCTAACCCAGTACCAACGAGCACACTTCTTGCCTTTTCCATCGCTATTCTATTCCTATCTTTCCAGACCCATTTTCTCGAGGTGTGTGGCTAAATAGTTCTTCATTGCGATATACCACACTTCTTACAGAACTCTTCAAATTCCTTCTTGCAGAATTCCCCACCATTATCTGTCCTCAACGCCTTTATCTTCTTCTCTGTCTGGTTTTCCACCAGAGCCTTAAATTTTTTAAATTTTTTAAAAAATTCAAATTTCTTCCTCGAGAAATATATCCATGCATTCCTTGAGAAGTCATCTATGAATGAAACATAGTACACAGACTTTCCCAGTGATGGAACTGACATGGGCCCAAACACATCACTGTGCACAAGTTCTAATATCTTGTTTGCCCTCTTAGCACCAGAAGGAAAACTCACCCGATTCTGCTTCCCATATACACAATTTTCAAAAAAATCAAAATCCAGAGAAAAATTAGACATATCTTCTACCATACCATTTATATGCAGTATCCGAAGGCCCTTCTCTCCAATATGTCCAAGCCTTTGATGCCATAGCATGGTCTTTTCTCCAGATACAGCTAGGCTTTCCGTCCCACTTTCAGGAACCATAGAACTGTTACACCCATCAATAACAGTGCTACCTTATAGCTTGTACAGAGTTCCAGTCCGAACTCCCCGCATTAATACCAGTGCTCCCCAGACCATCTTCCAGGCATCTTTCTCGAACATTGTTTTTACACCTCCATCATCCATCTTGCTTACAGAAATCAGATTTCTGGCCAATGCAGGAATATGCAGAACACCAGGAAGTGTTCTAATCCTTCCACCTTGTAGCTTTAGCTTGACCTTTCCACGTCCGATGATTTTGGCCTTCCTATCATCCCCTAGGAAGATATCACCATCATATTTCTCATACTCGCAGAACCACTCCCTATGGGGAGTGAAGTGAAAGGATGCACCTGAGTCAATCAACCATGACTCATGATCTACATGTGTATTTGAAGAAGAAGCCAAATACATATCCCCACCTTCATCCGAGGTGGTTTTTGCCTCTGCAGAAGGACCTTCATCAGATCCCTTTCCTTTCTCAGGAGCTTTAGATCTGCATTCCTTTTTGTAGTGTCCTTCCTTTCCGCATTTCCAGCACACCTTTACAAACTTTCCAGGAGATTTATATCTCCCTCTAGATTTATATCTCCCACTCGAAACCTTATTCTTGTTTCTGTTCTGGGACCTTCCTCGTATAGATAAGGCATCTCCATTCTGACCCTCCATATTTCTCCGTCTCATTTCCTCCGACAGCAAGGCTGAGACAATGTCATCAAAATTCAAGGTATTTGTATTGCTACCTATTGCAATAACCAGACTGTCCCACGAATCTGGTAGAGAAAACAACAAACTGATGCACTTATCTTTATCTGAGATTTTAATATCAGCAGATGACAACTGACTTACCACAGTATTGAAGGTGTTTAGATGCTCTGTCACCGAGTCTCCATCCTTCATCCTCAGGTTATACAGCTTTTTCCGTAGGAAAAACTTATTCACCAGAGAGTTAGCTTGGTACAAAGTCCCTAGCTTGTCCCACAAGGCCTTCGCTGTAGCTTCCCCAGATACATTCAACAATACTGAATCTGAGACACATAACCATATTATGCTCTTAGCCTTCTGATCCTGCTTCTTCCAGTCTTCATCTGACATTTTCGTTGGTTTAGTACCTGGATCTACCATAATCCACTGATCTTTATCCACCAGCAGATCCTCCAGCTTGAGCTTCCATAACTCAAAACTCTGACCATTAAATTTCTCGATCTCTATCTTCCCGCTGCTCGCCATCTTCTTTCACCGCAAGAATCAATCCCGCAGATATCCCATTGAACAGGGTCTACCACAGGCTCAAGAAAAAAACCCTCAACAGCAAAGGCATCCCCTTGAAGCCGAAACTGCTCTGATACCAAATGTAGGTTTTAACCCTCAACAGAAATTATCTACTCACGAATCTTATAGTAGAAGATAAACAATAGCAAGAGCATAAAACATAAAATAGATAAACACAGAGATTTTCCCCTGGATCCCAAATCGGGACGACCAGCTTTATTTTTCATTATATTCCTTTTAGTGTTAGAACACATATATATACATGCCGAAGCATACATAAACCCTAATCCATAAACCCTATATTAGAACATAACCGTAGTTCCCTTGACCAGATCTACAAAAATACCAGGGGCCGAAAACCATCGTGCCCCAATACCATGTGGAAAACCATGCACAAAACCATGGACATGGACTACCCACTGGAAATTAAGGACCAAATTTTTTTGCCGGGGCGTTGTCCCAGACCCCGACAGGGGGGGATACCGCCCCCCCTCTTACCCCCCTGCACTTGCTTAGTCGTGGAAAGAATATAACACATACCCAACAACACAAGTATCAAGGAACTATTCTAGCTGGATCCAAAGTGATCCTTCGTCATCAAATTCTAGGAAATATGTTTGAGCCCTACAATTGTTCCACACAACTTTCTAGAGGAATGATACATGGAAGACTGGGTGTATTCTTGAAGTAGCTGGTAAGGCCAACTTATAGGCAACTACTCCTATATGATGAATAACCTGATAATACCCATATAATTTTGGTGCTAGTTTCTCGAATCCATTTTCTTTGAGAGAGGCATCCTTATATGGTTGAAGTCGTAGGAACACCTACTCACCTACTTGAAATGAATGCTCAGAATGATGTTGGCTAGCCTATTTCTTCATTCTATTCTAAGCTTGATATAGATTATCTTTTATATGAGGGATTATGGATACATGTTTTTGTAGTAGTTGATCCACTTCTTGCACTTTGGATCATCCGAAGATGTAAGAAGATGGTGATGGTGGGAGTTGGCCATACACTACCTCATATTGCATCGTCTTGGAGGGTTCATGATAGTTAGTATTATACCACACTTGAGCTAAAGGAAACCATTGTATGCATTGATGTTGCTTATCTGAAGTGAAGAACCGCAGATAGTTCTCCAAACATTTGTTGATTGACTTTCTCTGACCATCAGTTTTGGGATGATAAGTTGTACTAAGTTGTAGCTGTGTTCCCTGAAGCTTGAAAATTTCCTGCCAAAATTTTCTTGTTAAAGTGGGGTCTTGATTAGACACAATGGTAGTCAATATTCCATGCATTTTGAATATTTGGTCCATGAAACTTTGCACCACCAATATTGGGGTAAATGGGCTTGGTAGATCATAAAAATGAGCATATTTGAAAATTGTGTCAACATCCACCATGGAAACTGATTTTTTGTCGAACTTTAGGAGGCATATAATGAAATCCATGGAGGCATTTGTCCACACAAAAGTTGGGAGTGGCAATGGTTGTATGGTTCCTGGTAGCTTGATTTTTTCCCCTTTATTGTGTTGGCATACATCACATTCAACAAAAAAATTAGGCATGTCATTCTTCATGCCAATGCGAAGAAATATCAACGTGTTTGCACATAAGTCGTTTCAAAGCCTAAATTTCCTGGAATCATAGAGGAGTGAAACTCGTCCAAGATGTAGGTTTTAAGGGTTGACGTTGGGCATATCACTACCCGAACCTTGTAGCAAAAAACCTAATGCTTCCAAGAGTATTCTGATGAGGAATTAGGATATGATCTTAAGTTATTAATGATATGGGATAGAAACATGTGGGATAACCATTCATTGTGAGCTTCTTCAATTGAATCTAGTTAGGGTAGAGAGAGTGATAAAAGGGTGCCCTCATCCTCAAATTTTTGTGATAAGGCATCAGCCACTACATTCTCATGCCCCTTCTTGTGAATTATCCCATAATCATATCCCAAAATTTTTGAAAGCCATATATTTTGTTGTGGCAATGATAGATGTTTCTCTAGAAAATATTGTCTTCTCAACTTAGTGTTCCTAAATTGATGTCATAAATTGTCAACCAGGGCTAGTAAACTGTTGAAGTGAAATGCACTATATGTGCCTAGGTATCTGTTTATCACTACGTTGTGTTTAGTGTTTTCCCAATGTTTTTGATTTTGTGTTTTTATTCTAAAAGGAAAAGAACTAAGTGTTGGTAAAGAGAAGTTGTTGGTCACACTAAAACAGAGCAAAACCTATTTTAAACTATGTATGGCACTTGAGAACAGAAAATGCAATACTTTAACAAGAAAAATATCTCATAGCATGAACTCAGTAACTCATAACATGAACTCAGTCCAATTCATTCATTAGAAATATGTTGGAATAATTTGAGAAAAGGATAAGTTGGATGAAATGAGGTTCTTCTAAGTAAACAACAATCTAAAATATCACAGAGAAAATCTCATCCATGGCTAGAAATTTGTTGGAACACATTTGGAACAAGATAGTCAGCAACCTAGTGAAGAATTCTACTCTAAATTAACCTATGACACCGAAATTAATCCATTCCAAAACTCAAAATATCACTGTTAAAGCTCATTCAAGAATTAGAAATATTTTGGAATAGCTTTGGAAAAAGAGGCAGTTTGTGAAATTATGATAAGTTGCAAAACAGTCAAGACTTCAAAATGACATGACCAATTCTTGTTCTTATGATGATGATGTATTAGTAGAAATTAAGAACAAGAGTGGGCTGTAAATAATGAAGGCCATCAAGTCTAAGTTAACAACTAGAATACAACTGACTAATAAGACTAAAAATACAATGGATAAAACTGAACTAGAATGCAATCATTCAAACTTGAAATACAATGAACATAATTGAACTAGAGTGCCATTAACCTCTGGAGTTTTTCAACTAAACTAAAATGCAACTAATCACTGAAATACTACAGCTCTGTCTCATTCGGTGTTAGTGGTATTTTGGAACAATTCATAGAACAAGACTGGCTATAACATGTGATGTAAATGAGCATAAAAACATAAAGTTCAAAAAAATGCAACTAAGCTCTAAAACACCACAGCTATGTCTCATTCAGTGTTAGTGATATTTTGGAATAATTCGTAAGAACAAGACTAGCTATAACAATTGATGTAATTGAGCACAAAAACGTAAAGTTCAGAGAAATGCAACTAATTCCTAAAATACTACAGTTATATCTCATTCAATGTTAGTGATATTTTGGAGCAATTCGTAAGAATAAGACTGATTGTAGCATCCAATGCAAGTGAGTATAAAACACAAAGTTCAGAAAATTGCTTAAGCTATGAATGCAACAATACTAAAGTTACTTATCTAAACAATGTGCACAGATCTTCTCAAGCAGTAGGGACCCTCTACCACCGGATTAGCACACAAATCTCCTCAATATTGCCTCAAATATTGCAATAAAGCGGTACTTTTTTCATTAAAGGAAAAGTATTTCAAAACAAAGTATTACGGTCTTTTGAGATCTAGCAACAAAACATCAATCTAGCTAGCTGTCTCTCGATCTTCCAAGTCATTCTTATAAAAGAAATACATAACTACCCTTGAGAAGAAACAGGAACAAGTGTATTTTTCAATCAAAATCAAATTAGAACTCTTGTGGAAGCCTCATACCTTGTTGGAGACATATGTAGAGTCCATGTCCTGGTAGGAATCTGCTTCTTGGCTTTGATCTCTTCCACGTGCATAACCACCTGTAGCTTCTTTCTCAGACTTCGTAGAGAGCAATAAATGATGTGGGAGTGTTGTGAAATTCAACCATATGAATTTTTCCTTGAAGTGACACCTGTAACCTATGAGAAAATGAAGATAGCTATGGAATAGGCGACTGGCTACAGAATGGCTGCATTCTGTAGTTGAGTCTAGTCAAAAATTACTACAACAACAAAACCATGAAAATATAGCAGTTTAGTCATTGTATAAATTCCTAAAGTGACTTTAATCAATCCTATTGACCATTTAAGCCTGTAATTGATAAGTGACAAAGGAAATGAAGTGAAATTTGGTGAAGAGAAAGGACATCTTTGGGGCTCAACATACCCCCACTGCAAAGTTTTTGCATGTCCTCATGCAATCAACTCATATATTCTGAGACTTCTACTAGGACATCTAGGCTCCTTCTTCTGATTTTCCTGATAGTCAATGGCCTCCTAGGCTTCTTTATGACCAACTTGAATCTCAAATTTATAAGTGCCCTGCTCAACTTTTCGTTTTTCTTCTTCAATTTCTCACTAGCCTTGTACAAGTTTTCCATTTGTAGAGAGAGAGTTGTATTCATATCACTTTTCAGCTTAACCTTCTCTCTTAAAATGTCATTCTCATTCTTGATATGCCTATTGAGTACTTTTAACTCATATTTATGTCTTCTTAGCATATCAATTGCAGATTTTGGTGGGCTAGGAGTTCTGTCTCTACTTTCTGAGGCTCTCTTCTCTAATGTCTCAACATAATTATAAATTTGTTGTTGTGCTGGATCTATCTCTGGAGCTCCTTCATCAAGGTCCTCCTCGTACTGGTACTCAGGTGATCTAGCAGTTGGTGTCTCTTCATCCTCAATGTTTATAATTCCCGTTTGTCTAACCCCTTTTTTCTTTAATATACCTCTAAGCCTGTGGCTTCGTCTTGGTTGAGATGGTCCTTCACCTCTCTCCTTGGTATACCTTTTTATCATCTTCTCCTTTTTAAGCTATTTCTTAATTTCAGTCAATTTCTCAGAAATTATCTCCTCACTGTCCTCTTGTATGGACTTACTAGTTTTAGTTTCAATAGCTTTGGAAATTTTCCTTCTCCTGCTTCTTCTTGTAAGTTTGCCTTCAGATGGATATTCCTTGGGTTCTTCAAAGTGATTCCTCACTAGAAACTCATCCCAATTGTCTCCCACCTTTCTCAAATGATGTTCAATTAGGATTTTAACTAGGCTGTGGTGGTACAAAGTGGTTTCCAAGAATTGAACCCTCTTTTGAACATTAGAGTCCATTCTCTTCAGACTATGGAGTAGGAAAAAGGGTAAATTGATTTCTTCATCTAAGAAATGCATCATTAGCTGAATATGATAAATATATAGGGTACCAAACCTTCCCTCACAAGTTATAAAATTTTGCAAAATGAGCAGCATATTCTTCCATTTATTCTTCAGTGCTGAGCTAGCAATGCCCTTCTTAAAAATGGAAACATCCATACCTGGTGTTTTAAGCATTTGCCTCCATGCCTCATTATGAAATTCCCTATTTTTGAACCATTGTTTTCCTTGCTTGGGTAATTCCGCTGCTTCTGCAATGAAAGCTTCTGTAATAGTGAATTTAACATCTCCTATTTCGTCTTCTGCTCCATTGAAGGACCGTGCAAATGTTTTAGTTACCTCTTTATGAAAACCATTGAATTTTTCCAAAAATTGTAACCACCCGGCTTGCTGTAGCATTTCTCTAATTTGTGGGTAACCCTCCAAGTATTTGGTTCCAACTGGTTCGGACCTCACTATGAGACCCATGGCTTCTCTTCTCAACCTTCAATTTATGGCTCTTCTATCCACGGTAAAAATGGCTGTTAAAGAGTTGTTTTTACCCCAAAGGTGCTTTCTCTGTTTATGTAGTAGGAATTAGCTATGGAAGGATGATATGAAGAGGTTATAGAATGAGTGAAATGTAGTGAGGGTGATTTACTTGAATTAATGAGTTTTAGAGCCATCATGGGAGAAAATACCACGGAAATATTTCCTAAGAAATTCAAAATCATCACTGAATACTTCGGCCTAGTGACATGAATGATTAGGTCACTTCAATACTTAACCGTTAAGTTTTAAATGATGATTTGATATGGCGGAATGGAGGGGATTTTGTCCAAAGTTTTTATGATAGGTTTTAATAGGTATGATCAACATGAATAATTAAAACAACTTTTTGAATCATACATGACTTAACTATACTATAACTTTCATGTTTTGTCATCATAATAATTTTACAACTTTACCTTTGCCTTTCCTTTAATTTTTGTGGTTTTGATATGCTTTGTCCTCCTTTGAAAATAATTAATTCTTCAGTCTTCATAATTCCTTTGATTTTTCTTGTTGACATAGGTGTGCAGGGTCAATTTGCTGCTAAACAAGTGTTGCTGGATAATTGCCTTCAGGATATCTGGCTGCATAATGTCTAGCTGGCTGCAGAATGTCTGACTGGCTGCAGAATGTACCTGTAGGAAATTTGAAACATGGAATGGAATGTTGTATGAAATGGATCATGAAATATGGTGGAATTGCTCATGAGTGAAATGAAATGTAATGTAATGAAATGAATCACAATTGTGAAGTGGAATGAACCATAAAAAGTGGCCTGCAACTCATGATTTGTAATACTCAATCTGCAGAAAGGGATCAAATTTAGAAATCTGAGATGGAAATGAAATGGACCATGAAATGGAGTGTATGAAGTATGGATGAATGGAGTGAATGAAATATGGATGAATGGATTGAATGAAATATGAATGAATGGAGACATGATGGAGTGATACTTATGATTTTGTGATAGATAATTGCAGCAAAAGAACAAATTTGAAAAGCTAAAGTGTCAGAAGGATTTTGATTTTCACTTTATCTTTTATGTATAAACATGCTAATCAGTGATTAGTTTTCATGTTTATACTTTTTATTTTTTATCTTTTATTTTTTTTTCATTTGAATTCAGAAAATTCAACTAAGTTGATGAAGAAGAAAAATTCTTCTTCATTAACTTCACATTACTGTTTTCCTGGAATCTCTTGACAAATTCTTCTCTTGAAAGTGTCTTATGATACAGCTTCAATATATGACAATTTACAAGAAAAGTGACCTTCTCTTCATCTATTGTCCTGATTTTTATTGCTCCATTGTAAAAAATTCTCATAATTTCATATGGCCCAAGCCAATGCGTTTGGAATTTACCTTGAAAATATTTGAACCTTGAATCAAACAAGAGAGCCCAGTCACCTTCTTTGAACTTATTTTCCTTGATGTACTTATCATTCCATATAGTCCTTTGTTGTTGGACTATACTTGTTTTCTGGACTGCATCCTGTCTGATCTCATCCAATTCATTAATCTGCTCCAATTTGTGCTTTTGTGCCTCTGTTAGATCAAGTCCTAGCTGAACTACCATTTTAAAAGTTTGAATCTGAAACTATATGGGAAACAAAACTTGTTTTCTATAAACAAGTTCATAGGGAGTATGACCTGTTGTGCTTCTCCATGTAGTTCTATAGGCCCACAAGGCTTCAGGAAGCCTTTCTGCCCAATCTCTTCTATTTAAATGAACAATCTTTGTTAGGATTCCTTCAATGACTTTATTGGTAGATTCCACTTGACCATTTTCTTGTGGATGATAGGGAGTAGATTTTCTGTGTCTAATTTTGTACCTCTCCATAATTTTTTCCACTAGCCTTGATGTGAATTGAGCTCCTTGATCTGTAACAATTTCCCTTGGGACACCAAAATGAGTAAAAATATCCTCAAAAATAAAATTAACTACAGATGCTTGAGTAGCAGAAAGTAATGGCTTAGCTTCTACCCATTTTGTAATATAATCAGTGCAAACTAATATATATATTTTTTTGTCTTGATGGAGGACTAATAGGTCCTACAAAATCTAAAGCCCATTTTTCAAAAGGTTCAATATGTACTTGAGGCTGCAATGGCATCTCACCTGAAGGAGAATGTTTCCCTACCCTTTGGCAACTGTCACACTTTTTGACATACTCTTTAGCATCTTTAAAAAGGGATGGCCAATAGTATCCTAAATGAAGGACCTTATAAGTTGTCCTCTCATCAGAAAAGTGTCCGCCACAAAGTTCATCATGACATGCCTTGAGGATCTCAAGCATCTCATCTTCCCAAACACATCTTCTAATGATAAAATCTGGACCTATTTTGTATAACTCATTAGCAACCCATGAATATTTTGCACTGTCATAAATGATCTTTCTTTTGTATCTTGCAGTCATTATTGAAGGAAATTTCCCTGAAACTAAATAATTAGCAATGTCAGCAAACCAAGGAGTCCGAGTAGAGATTGCAAAAAGATATTCATCAGGGAATTGATCCTCAACTGGAGTGTTATCTTTGATGTTTTGGATTCTAGATACTAAATTAGCTACTGTGTTTTGTTTTCCAGGCCTATCTAGAATGGTAATGTTGAATTCTTGTAAAAGCAATAACCATCTTATGACTCTGCCATTAGTAATTTATTTTCTCATTATATATCTAATTGCAGAGTGATCTGTGTGAACAAAAGTTTTATAGCTTGTTATATAGTGTCTGAATTTGTTTATGGAATGAAAAACAGCTAAAAACTCTTTTTCAGTTACAGTATAATTTAACTCTGAAGGAGTCAAATTTTTACTTGTACAGTAGATGGCATAAGGAATCAGGTCTTTTTGTCCCAATACTGCTCCTAAAGTTGTATCTGAGGCATCTGTTGAAATATGAAAAGGTAACTTCCAGTTAGGTCCCCTTAAAATAGGTGCTTCAAAGATTTTTGTTTTCAGGGTTTCAAAGGCTAACTGGCAATCAGGATTCCACTTGAATTCACAGTCCTTGGTAAGTAATTTGAAAAGTGGAGATGCTATCTTGGTGAAGTTTTCTATAAACCTTCGATAGTATCCTATAAATCCGAGAAAACTCCTAACATCTTTTTGACAACTTGGAATAGATAAGTTAGAGATGACTTCAACTTTTGACTCATCAACTCTAATCCCATCCCCTAAAATCTGATGTCCCAAAACAATTCCTTCAGTAAACATCATAAAACACTTCTCATGACTTAGTGAAAGATTTTCTTCTTTACATCTCTTTAAAAAAATTTCCAAGTTTACTAAAGCTTCTTCAAATGTGTTTCCATAAACTGTAAAATCATCCATATATACCTCTACACAATCATTTATTAGATCTGAAAAAATTCCTAGTACCACCCTTTGAAATGTTGCAGGTGCATTGCATAATCCAAATGGCAATACTCGATAAGCATAGGTACCCCAAGGACAGGTAAATGTGGTTTTGTATTGATCTTCAAGTGCTACTTGAATTTGGTTATAACCACTGAACCCATCTAAAAATGAGAAGTACTTTTTGCCAACTAATGTATCTAACACCTGATCTATGAAAGATAGGGGAAAATGATCTTTAAGAGTAGCTTTGTTTAATTCTCGGTAGTCAATACATACCCTCGATTTACCATTTCTCTTTGGCACAATTACCAAAGGAGAAACCCACTGACTATCTGAAATGGGATAGATAAAGTTGACATTTAACAATTTCTACAATTCTTCCTTAACAATCTCCCTAAGATTTGGATTCATCCGTCTCTGAGGTTGTCTGATTGGTTTAAAATTTTCCTCTATGTAGATGTGATGAGCGCAAGTCTTAGGGCTTATCCCTTTCATATCAGTGTACTCCCATGCATATGCAGAAGAATGTCTCTGTAAGATCTTGACTAGCTCTTCTTGTTGAGATTTCTCTAGGTTCTTGTTTATGTTTAAAGTTTTTCCTGGAAATATCTCAATTGTAGAGCTGCCAAATTTATCCATGGAATAAAGAGACATCTGTCTTGATGATAAAAACTCAATGTTGGATTCTTCTTGAAATTTTTCATGTTTGTATTCCAAAGAGGATTCAAAGTTCTTTAAGGTATTCAGAATCTGGCTATCTTCACTAATTTCTGAAATTGTGAAGAGAGGTTGTAAGTCTTCTTCATCCTCTATCCATTGAGTATCATCTAATTCTGTAATTGTTTTTGTTGCAGGATACAAGGAATTTCTTGGTTGAACTACCACCGTAGAGAAGTACATATCAATGATCTACAACTAATGAAAGCATCGATGTAGCTAACCAACATCTTCCTTAATATAATAGGATGCTCCTCTGATGAGTTCTTAGGAGTTAGGATCATAAAATCCACAGATACTCCAAAGAATCTAAGGACACCGGAATGTCTTCATTACCCCATCAGGTTTGACTGCCGTATCCGTCTCGCTAATTGTAATAATGTGGGTAAAAAAAGAAGATTAGGAAGTTTCATTTCATCCATGATTTGTCTACCTCATGATATTGATTGATGCTCCTAAATCAATAAGTGTGTTTTGGATCTCAGTTCCATTGATGTGTATTTTGACAACTGGATTTCCTAGGTCTAGATACTTTGGAATAGCAATCTTACCCATCATTATATCTGCTATTTTTCCTGCCAGTTGAATTTTCTTTGTCTCTCTTATTCTTTTTCCTATTTTCTTCACGCTCAACTACTTTATTGTCTTCGCTAAGATTGGAATTTCCTTGATAGCTTGCAATAATGGGATCCTAATACAAACATTTATCAGCTCATATAGGAAATCATGATTAGGCACCATAATTTGTTTTTCTACACCTCTATCAATTTGTAATATTTCTGGAAAGGGAGGTGTAGAAGTGGATGTTGATGGCTGTTCTAATATAGGAGTTGAAATTATAGGTTTTTTTTGTTTTGATTTTTCAATGTTTGGGTCTTGGAAAGGTGTGCTCTCTTCAAGACTTTTATTCACTAGTAGAGAATCTTCCTCAGAGTTTTTTTGCTCTTGTATGATTACAGAAGGTTTCTTCTTTTCAAGTATTCTTCCAGACATAATTTGAACATCACTAAGGTCTAAAGGAGCAATCAAATAAGTTGGAAACTATTGGCCTTCTATCATGTATGTATTCTGAGGATTTTTATTGTTGGGTTTTCGTATGGGTTGGGCAGGCAACTGATTTGTTTTCTAAGGAAATGGTAATGGAAGTGGTGGATTTTGAGGATTTTGTTGAGGATTTTGTTGAAAATTCTGTTGAGGAGGGAAATGTGGATATGATGGATATTGATAGTACTGAGAGTATCTTCCATAGGGATTTTGTGCTCCTTGCGCCTAAGTTTGAGATTGATTTTGGAATTTGGGCCAAGGTTGCTGCCAAGAATTCCAATTTGGTGGGGGTTGATTATACATCTGATCATGGAATCCTTGTGTTTGAGGTCCTTGCCAGGGCCTTCTAGAGACAAAATTGAGAGATTCTGTGGAATTTGTAGATGTTTCTTCTTGAAAGACAGCTTTAAGACTAGGAAGTGAAGGAAAACTCTTGGTCTCATGTTTTTATGAAAAAATTACACAGGTCTCTACTACTTTTGCATCCAAAGGGCACTCTCTCAAGGCATGCTTCTTTCTACATTTGGGACAAAAGATTGCTAAGGCATCAGATTCAATTTTCTGCTTGTTTTGTAACTTAAGGGTGTTTATTTGTTCACTAATACTCTCCAAAATATCAGATTTGAATTCATCAAGCATATGTCCTATTTCTTCCCTACTTACTGTCCCAGAAGCAGATTTACTTGCCCTTGCAAAAGCAGGGTCTCTTGGTCCTTTTACAGTTTTAGATTTTCCTCTTGAAAGGTTGATACATAATTCAATTATTTCAGGTAATGTGAGCTGAGATATATCCCCTTTTCCCACCATGTTAAGTATATCTAGCCATTCATCCCTAATTGTCTTCAATAAGAGAGCTTTCAAAGTATCTTGATCTAGGATTTCCATTTTTTCCCTCTTGATGTTATAGTTAAACCTCTCCAACAAATCTTCCAAATTTTCATCCTCTTTTTGTAACATTTTAAACACTTCCTCCTTATGGTTGACTGGCATACATTAATCCAAATACCTCTCTAGAAATGTGTTTCATGTCTTCCCATGACCTAATAGAACTCTTGATTCAAACTCATAAACCATTTTAATGCTACTCCTTTCAATGTTGAAGGAAGGAAGCTTAAGTTTTTGAGCATCTTGTAAGTAGTCATCCTCTCTACATAGGACTCTTGAAATACAAATAGAAGGTTTTGTGGTCTTTAATTTTTTGAGTCCATAAAAGTTTGGAAGGACAGAGGGTGAAATGTTTTTCATAGTTGCATTGGTTTCTTCATCTACTATAGGAAACCCAAAAGAGCTTCCCATTTCTCTTTCTACCTCTTCCTCCCTCGCTTCCTTCTCCTTCTCCTCTACCTCTACCTCTACCCCCTCCAAATAGTGTGTGTTCTCCATCAAAAACTCCTCCTCCCCCTTCTTCTGCCATAGTTGATTCTTTTGTGGAAGTTGAAAAGTTTATGTCCCCAACAGGGGTCTCAGGATCTTCTTCTAAGACAGGTTCAGTGGATAAAGTGGAAGGTATTTCTAATGGAATATCTGATCTTAAGTTCATTGGAAGTCTAGGATCAGTAAAGGATGGAATGTGGGTTTGAGTTGGAGGTGTGCTGGCTCTTGTTCTTGGTGAAATAAGTGGTGTTCTAGGAATCAAGCTTCTGCTTCTTATGAATCTACCCCTTGAGTCTCTTTCTCTACGCATGTCATTGTTTTTGGGAGATAAGAAACAAGGCTACCTAGTTACACTTCCCTGGAAATGGCGCCAAAATGTCTGATCAACTTAGTGTTCCTAAATTGACGTCATAAATTGTCAACCAGGGCTAGTAAACTGTTGAAGTGAAGTGCACTATATGTGCCTAGGTATCTGTTTCTCACTACGTTGTGTTTAGTGTTTTTCCAATGTTTTCGATTTTTTTTTTTTATTCTAAGAGGAAAAGAACTAAGTGTTGGTAAAGAGAAGTTGTTGGTCACACTAAAATAGAGCAAAACCTATTCTAAACTATGCATGGCACTTGAGAACAGAAAATGCAATACTTTAATAAGAAAAATATCTCATAGCATGAACTCAATAACTCATAACATGAACTCAATCCAATTCATTATTAGAAATATGTTAGAATAATTTGAGAAAGGGATAAGTTTAATGTAATGAGGTTCTTCTAAGTAAACAACAATCTACGATATCACAGAGAAAATCTCGTCCATGGCTAGAAATTTGTTGGAACACATTTGGAAAAAGATAGTCTGCAACCTAGTGAAGAATTCTACTCTAAATTAACCTATGACACCGAAATTAATCCATTCCAAAACTCAAAATATCACTGTTAACCTCATTCAAGAATTAGAAATATTTTGGAATAGCTTTGGAAAAGAGGCAGTTTGTGAAATTATGAAAAGTTGCAGAACAGTCAAGACTTCAATCCCTATATTACTCGTTAAGTCCCTTATTGTTACTAGTGTAACCCCCTTATTGTTATTATTGTACCCTTTTTAACCCCCATATTGTTATTATCGTGCCCTTAAATTATTATTGTTAGGTTGGCTAGGATTACATTGTGGCCCCATGGACTCCTATATATAGAAAGGAGGTTTTGTAATTTGTATCATCCAAGAATTTTTCATTCATGTAATGTATTGGAGGTTTCCCCCTTGAAGAGGCTTATTTCTAAGGCGTTGATATCTCTTTTCTTCTATTTTTGGTGCTGGTTTCACAACATTTGGTATCGGAGCTTTGGATTCTAGGGTTTCGCTCCTCCAAACAGGTCATTGTGGCATTTTCTCTATAACTTATTTTATACGAAGTTTAAGAAGCTGAAATTTTTAGGGTACGAAACTGAAATCCTGAGGAATATTGTCTAAAAATTTCAGAGCTTGGTTCGCAATATTTTCGGAGATATGATCTGTGGAAGTTAGGTCTTTGTTCAGGCTCCTAAACAGTCATCGTGGAATTTTCGCTATAACTTTTTTTCTACGAAGCTTCAGAAGATGAAATTTTTAGGGTGCGAAGCTGAAATCGTGAGGAAGTTTGTCTAAAAATTTCAGAGCTTGGTTCGCAATATTTTCAGAGATATGATCTGTGGAAGTTAGGTCTTTTTTCAGGCTCCTAAACAGGTCATCGTGGAATTTGCGCTATAACGTTTTTTCTACTGAGGTTCAGAATCTGAAATTTTTATGGTGCGAAGCTGAAATCCTAAGGAAAATCGTCAAAAAATTTCAGAGCTTGGTTCGCAATATTTTTGGAGATATGATCTGTGGAAGGTAGTGATTTTTCAGGCTCCTGAATTGCATATCAAAGAGGTGATCGTGGGAAAAGTTCAATAACTCTCTCTCTGGGAAGTGGATTTGAGTGCCGTTAAAAGTGGTCGCAAGTACACAAACTTTAGTTTCTTGGATATCAATTTCAGAGAAAAAGGACGAAACAGTGAGACGTGGCAAGTCCTACAAGTTTTCTCTACTGAACCAGTCCAGAATTAGGTCATTGTGGGAGATTGGACACAACTTTTTCTTGGAGAATCCAAATTAGATCAGACCTGTGGAATTTGAAAGAGGCTTCAGAGGGATACTACAGGGCTGAATTTTAGATATTGAATATTTTCAGTTATAGAGATAATTTAATTTCAATATCTAGCTCCTCAAAAGAAAGAGAAAGGTGTGTATTTTTTTTTTCCCCGAATTGCATAACGTTTGTTTGAAAAGCAGTTTGAAGTGATTCCAAGGGCATATTGAAGAATATTTATCAGAATTGGGTTATTTAATGCTTCCAAAAAATAATTCCATACCCATTAAGCCCTCAAAAATCTATACAATGATGCATGAAAAGAAAGAATTGCAGTATGAGATATCAAAATTACGGTACCAAGTGCAACAAGTTTCGATCTTACGATGAGAAATCGAAGATGAAATAGATGGTTTAAAAGAATAAATGGAGGCTAATTTGGATGGTTTGAAGGATCAAATAATAGATAATATGGATGATAAATTAGTGGAAGATCACATCGAGCATCAACAACAAGTTCTCCAACTCCCAAAGGATAACCCAACTTTGGTGTAGAATCTAATGAAACAACAGGAAGATCAACATCACATCGAAAGAAGTTATGAAGTAGTCATAGAAACAAGAACTCGACAAGTACGATCAATTTCAGAGTATCTCAGCAAGTGGAAGAACTTTCCTGTAGAATATTTCACATGGGAGGATGAGAATTTTATACAAAAGCATCAAGAAATAATCAAGCGTTGAGGAAAACACTTGTTTGAAGGAGAGGGGCATGTTAAGTCCCTTATTGTTGTTAGTGTAACCCCCTTATTGTTATTATTGTACCCTTGTAACCCCCATTTTGTTATTATTGTGCCCTTAAATTATTATTGTTAGGTCGGCTAGGATTACATTGTGGCCCACTAGGATTACATTATGGCCCCATGGACTCCTATATATATAAAGGAGGTTTTGTAAATTGTATCATCCAAGAATTGTTCATTTATGTAATGTATTGGAGGTTACCCCCTCGAAGTGGCTTATTTCTAAGGCATTGATATCTTTTTATTCTATTTTTGGAGCTGGTTACACAACATTACCAATTCTTGTTCCTATGATGATGATGTATTAGTAGAAATTAAGAACAAGAGTGGTTTGTAAATAATGAAGGCCATCAAGTCTAACTTAACAACTAGAATACAACTAACCAATAAAACTAAAAATACAATGGATAAAAATGAACTAGAATGCAATCATTCAAACATGAAATACAGTGAACAGAATTGAACTAGAGTGCCATTAACCTCCAGAGTTTTACAACTAAACTAAAATGCAACTAATCACTGAAATACTACAACTCTGTCTCATTCGGTGTTAGTGGTATTTTGGAAAAATTCATAGAACAAGACTGGTTGTAACATGTGATGTAAATGAGCATAAAAACATAAAGTTCAAAAACGCAACTAAGCTCTAAAACACCACAACTAAGTCTCACTCAGTGTTAGTGATATTTTGGAATAATTCGTAAGAACAAGACTAGCTGTAACAATTGATGTAATTGAGCACAAAAACGTAAAGTTCAGAAAAAATGCAACTAACTCCTAAAATACTACAGTTATATCTCATTCAATGTTAGTGATATTTTGAAACAATTCGTAAGAATAAAACTAACTGTAGCATCCAATGCAAGTGAGTATAAAACACAAAGTTCAGAAAATTGCTTAAGCTAGGAATGCAACAAGGCTAAAGTTACTTATCTAAACAATGTGCACAGAGCTTCTCGGGCAGTAGGGGCCCTCTACCACCGGATTAGCATACAAATCTCCTCAAGATTGCCTCAGATCTTGCAATAAAGCAGTACTTCTTTCATTAAAGGAAAATTATTTCAAAAACAGAGTATTACGGTCTTTTGAGATCTAGCAACAAAACATCAATCTAGCTAGCTATCTCTCGGTCTCCCAAGTCATTCTTATAAAAGAAATACATAACTACCCTTGAGAAGAAATAGGAACAAGTGTCTTTTTCAATCAAAATAAAATTAGAACTCTTATGGAAGCCTCGTACTTTGTTGGAGACATCTCTAGAGTCCCTGTCCTGGTAGGAATCTGCTTCTTGGCTTTGATCTCTTCCACGTGCATAACCACCTGTAGCTTCTTTCTCAAACTTCGTAGAGAGCAATAAATGATGTGGGAGTGTTGTGGAATTCAACCATATGCGTTTTTCCTTGAAGTGACACCTGTAACCTGTGATAACATGAAGATAGCTGCGGAATAGGTGACTAGCTACAGAATGGTTGCATTCTGTAGCTGAGTCTAGTCAAAAAATTACTACAACAACAAAACCATGAAAATATAGCAAGTCATTCATTGTATACATTCCTAAAGTGACTTTAATCAATCCTATTGACCATTTAAGCCTGTAATTGATAAGGGACAAAGGAAATGAAGTGAAATTTGGTGAAGGGAAAGGACATCTTTGGGGCTCAACAATGTGTATACATGAGTTCAGTAAATAAAAGTCACATATGAAATTCTGCAAAAGAAAAATTTAAATTCAAGCTATAAGTTCTAAATACTGATTCACCCCCCCCCCTCTCAATATTTTTCCCAACAAATGTTATGAAACATACCCCTAAAAATGACATGATTTCTAGATTTCCATTGTCTCCCATATAAAAAATCGTGGGATAAAAAATTGTATACCACGTCCCTCCAAACCCCGCATTAGGAAATTTTCAATGGATGAAAATGTTTAACATGAATTTTTCATAAAATAAAGATCTTAGACCAAACCTGAACAACAAATCTGAAAGTGAAAAATAAATGAACCATAATTTCAGAGTCCATACCAAATAGTGAACATCGGACCAGACCTAGGAAACCTCTTTTACACAAGTTGTCCCAGGTCACTATTTTATTCTTCCATGCAACCGATACAAACAAGATAATCTTTAGAGGCACTTTAATTCTCTAGATTGCAGTGAAACGGGACTTAGTATACACCCCTAATGAGTGATGCATGATGTATTTATAGTTATCTTCAACGACAAAAAAAACATTTTCTAATAATTCCACCCCATGTAATGGAGTCTCCCACTAGATTCCCAAATAATCCAACATGTTTGAGGGCACAAACATAGTTGTTCCATTAATCGGCCACATTCTCATGAAATCTGATTTGAGACGTTGACTTCCAAGTTGGTATGTTTCCTTTCCAAGAGTGGATATCATGATCTAAGTAAAATATTCCCTTGTGTTGAATTGCCTCAATAGTGTCAATAGATAATTGAGTGGATTTAGTTAATCCAACAATCTGATCATACCCAATGACCATTATATTACCTCTTCCAAAAGTACATTGTACCCTCTCCAGAAACCAAGGCTTTATGTTTTGGAAACTCGCCCATATGTATGACCCCCATTTAAGACCTATCTTTTGCATCTTGATCCAATATGTGATATGTCGAAGCTTTTGGTACTTAGCTGCAATAATCTGTCTCCAAATGCCTTCACCAAACAATTCCCTCCATAGTGACTTCATAATCATAGAACAACCAAATACTCAGGTATTCAAAATAGCACATCCTTCACGATTCTTCGGTTTAGGAATAGATTCCGAGGCAGTGAGATGATATTTTTGTTTCGGCCCCGAGCCCAACCACATGAAGTGAGCAAGGCAAGATCAAATCTAGGAGCATATGTGAGCCAATAATGCAAATATGTGCATCCAATATATAGATAATTGCTGGAGGAAAAATTGTAACAAGGTAAACCTGCCTCCATGGATAACCAACGATTTGTCTATACCAATAATTTATTTTTGATTTTAGACAGGAGTTATTCCCAATCCTCCCTTTTGTAGAAATTCGGCTTTAGTCTAAAGCCCAAGTAGGTAAAACCATCCTGAATAAGCGTCGTGCCCATGCCAAATAAACCTGAAATATAATTGATGTCAAGGATATTACAATTTGAGAAATAAGGACAGGATTTCTTCCCATTCAGAAAGAGGCCCAAAGCCTCACCATACCTCTGGAAGATATAATGAAGTTCCACCCATTGATCCTGCATAATAAACCCATAATTGAGAATTTCATCGATGAAGAAAATGTGTGTTATAGTTACTTGCAAAGCCATCCACAAACCCTGGAAGTGCGCAAAGCCTAGATGTGGAGATATTATTGCTAAAGTAATCCTTGACCAGGATGAATAGTACAGGGGATAATGAGCTTCCTTGTTGAATTTCTCTATATTCCAAGAAAAAATTAGTAGGATATCCATTCACTAGGACAACAATCCAAATATTTGAAACACACGCCATGATCCACTCCACATTCTGAATCTCCAAGCCAGTCTTGGTTAGAATGATTCTGAGAAACCCCTAGTCCACACAGTCATATGCTCTATGTAAATCAATATTCATCACCACTTCCTCCTTCTTCTTAGTCTGAATAATGTGGACACATTCTTGGGTGATAGCAATAGTAGTGTGTATATATCTACCATTTAAGAAGCTGAATTGTTCTTTCGAGATATGGGTAGAGATGGCGCATTTTAATGTTTCATCGATCACCTTTCAAATAATCTAATATATTATATTGAACAATGACATAAGTTTGAATTCTGAGAAATAATATCATGCACTAACCTTTTGGATGAGGGCGATAAAATTGGACATGATGGAACCTGAAATCTGTCTTCTGATCTTGTATTCCTCGACCGTGTCCTTTAGAGTTCCACCCATTAGATCAAAAAAGTGTAAGAAAAGATAAATTGTCCATCCATCCATTCGGACCTGGGAATTTTTTCTTTGTAGAGTATTTTAAGACAGAGGGGATCTCATCCATGGAGACAGTTTGATAGAGATTCTCATTAGTATCCTGGTCAAACATCACAAGGATTTCATCGACCACCCAAATTTGGTCTTCAATAAGAGTTTCAGTCCTGACCATGAAGAGTGTTAGAAAATCATAAAGGCAGAAATATTTCCTTATTCTTGATAATTACTTGTGATGTTTCTTGTTGTTATGATTCTTTATATCTTCTTTCTTTTAGTTCATCAAGCAATTACCAAAGAAGCAACACATAAAACAATAGACACTAGATGTAGGCACTATGCCAGGGAAAAACTCCCATCAAGGGGAAAACTCAATAAATATAATTCTTCCTTTCAATAGTATTCTTTGAGACCAAGGAAAATTTTAGGGGCTAATATTCGCAGGGAGGCTAATTTTCCATGCTTTAAAAAATATATATATTCATCAATTTCTATTTTTTCCTAAAAATGATTCACCAAAATTTTATAATACAAAATAATTTTACCTTAACAATCGCCAAAATTTTATATATACTAATATAACATCATTGGAAATATAAATATTTGTACAAAAATATCAGCAAACATTTTGTAGTTTGCATATTAGGGACTAGTAAGATTAACCAAGGTTTATAAAATTTAAGATAAACTTCCATCCTTAAATTTTTCCATGTTTGAGGCTCTTCACCCTAGACATATACTAGACCTTCCCTCCACACCAAGTCAACCTACCAGATCTTCAACCCCTTTCCAAAAAATTCCAACAGCATACGACTTCCGGCATCAGCAAAACTTGGAATACTTCGATCTCCCAATATAGGGAATGAAACAAAGAGAGATAGGCACCAAATTTTTCATTTTTCTTCTTCTCCTTATACTTCCCCAAACTCACACTTATTTCAACTTCCTGGAAACAAAATTTGAACCTTTTCCCAGCTAAACGAGATATCGAACTTGTTGTGAGAGAGTGTACTTCAAAGGAATTTGATTTCCTTCCTTTTATAGGCTCCAGCTGAGGTCAAATAGGTGTCTCTTAGGCCGACATGATCCCCTTTAGCTGACTTGGTGTGGAGGTCACATAATTCATATTTTACTCAATCTTAAACCTTTTTACACGATTCAAAATCCCAAAAAGGGTCTCTTTAAATGTACAATGACTCTATTGACTCAGAATAAATCCTATAAGTCCACAATGGGGACTTTGACCTAAAACATGGTGACCCAAGCATGAAACTGATGCTTTAATAAGTCACAATAATAATAATAATAATTCTTTTCTTTATTCTTTTGTCAAGTACATTACAAGATGATGCAATTACATTAAATGAAGACCAGACCTAGTTAAATTTGCCAAAACTCCCTCTTAACTAGGGAGGTATTCATCGTATACAAATACAATGGAATATCTCATACTATATGAACACTGAAGAACTTTAGCCACCACAATGCCATAGACTAGATTCCTGACCAAGGCAATCTATCCATTGGTCTCTCAAAAATTTAGGCTTTGCAATGCCACAGACTAGATTCCTGACCAGGGAAATCTATCCATGCGGGACTAAGATGGACTCAAGCTTTCAACCCCTTTAGGTACCATTAGGCTTATTTTCTAACCATTAACCCAAGTATCCAAGTGGGTATCCAAAATCAGAGTTCTTTAATCAACACAACCTTTCCAAATTCGAACCTAGACATCAACACAGAGTGTCGGCCAAATGTCCTCCCAGGAAATGCTTCACTCATAAAGCCTCAACACTCCATGATCCAGTAGATCATGGATGTTCAATCTCTCCTAATTAAATTTATTGGTAACCAACATGCTATCAAATCATTCGACAGATTTACTTGTTTGAAACATAACCCCAATCAATAATATAATTTCACATGTACATAAAAAAATACAAACCTCTGAGGTCTTTCAGACAACTTGATGTTGCTTCTCAACTTTTCATAGTAGTACTATCAACCGAATCATTGACAAAATATTCCTTCATCATACACTTTCTTTCCTACTTTTCATGTGGCAACATATCCTCCGAACTTCATTCCTTAATTAAAACCAAGTTATGTCCTCCATCTTAACCAAGGAGCATATCTTTATCTAGACTCCCTCTTAATATTAGGGAGATCTCTTCAATTCAGGCTTCCTTAGGGAGATCAACTTCTTATTTTCGTCATCAGAGAATATTTCTTGGCTTCCAACCATTTCATCAGAGTTATCATTATACACATCATGATGATCACATCAATGAGCATCTCACCATACTTGAAGATTGTGTACCTACAAAAATTATATAGAAAGTACAAAAAAATCTATAGAAGCATGAAGTTATCCATATCAGAATCACGGAAGAATTTCAACTTTATACAGATCAGATACCAAAACTTAATTTCAAACAAGAGACATATACTCTTCAACATTTTTCTTGGGACTTTTTCAGAAACCATCGACTACTTCATAACAACTTTCAATTTATATAGGGCTTCAATGTTTCTTTCAAAGGTGTAACATACACTTCTACAACATATAACAAAACCTAGAAACAATTAAATATAGATCTACAATATATCTAAAAAAAATTAGAATTCATATGTTTTCCACTAGAGATTTACACAAATCCTAGATTTCATATAAGAGAATCAATCAAAGTCAATCACAACTTAGTCATTAATATGACCAGGTTCCACTAGAGTTAGTTTCAAACCCTATATTTTAAATCAACCATCAAATCCAATCAAAGCTCATATTTTCATCAATCTTACTCAAATCATCATATTGTCATTATTCATCATATATTTTCACTTCTACTAAGGTTCAACTTCAAAACCCTAAAATTTCATTCTCACAACCTCAACAATCATTATATAAAACATATATCAGATTGTTATATCACACATACTAGAGAATTTAACTACTACTATGGCTTAGCTGTAAACATTAGGGGAATTTTGAGGTCTAAAATGGGCCTCCTAAGGAAATTATAAAATAATAGTGGAAATAATAAAATCAGATTTGATGACATCATCAAATATTAGAGGGAAAAAAGAAAAAACTACTCTTTTCAAATCATTTTCAACTTATCTCCCAAATTGTTTACTTAAATTTCGATCGGGATTACTCGTTGGATGCAAAATTTAATTCCTCATCCAAGGGGTACCTATGTTGCATACTTTCGATGGGTCTTGCTACACGAAAAATAAGAAATACATGAAAAACATGATTGTAATCACGTTTTTTAATGTATTTCTAATTTTTTGTGTAGTAGGGTCCATCGAAAGTATGTAGCATGGGTACTCCTTGGATGAGGAATTAAATTTTGCATCCAATGAGTACTCCCACTCGAAATTTGAGTAAAAACTTTGGGAGATAAGTTGAAAAAGTAGTTTTATTATTTTATTATTTTCTAATCTTTTTACCCTTTTACTTAAAAGATGGTGAATCATCCCCCATGGTTGACATCATCATCTTGAATCCTATTGGTTCTTATAAAGTTTATTTTTGTTGTACATTTTTCTTAGGAGGCCTATTTTAGACCTCAAAATCTCCCTAATGATCCTAGATTTCCAAATATCAAGGCTAGAATCTTAAACAATGATTTATACTAAATATTGATACTTATGACCATTAATAATTAGGCCAACACATGTATCTAGGAATTCATAATCATGCATAGGCATATCATATTTCCAATAACATTGATACATTAGACATACACAAACCTAGACGTAGCTAGGATTTCAACCAAAAAGGACAGATCTTCACATACCTATGGATTCATCACCAAGAAAAATTATTTCATTTCATAGCATATCAATAACAAATTTTATTATACCATGGTTTGATCAGGAAAACACACACATTCCAATAAAATAATTTCTAAGACATTATAAGGATCTTGCTTACACATTCCACCAAATCCTAACGAGTTAGGATTTCAATATAGGAACATAGCAAACCTAATATTATCAACATTTCAAAGGTTCGGGATTTTAGACCTTGTCATTCAACCCTAACAAAATAGGTTCTCCTTATCATACCGAAATTCTAAACATGACATCATCAATAAAAACTTCAAATAACATTTTACGATAACCCTAAGCATTTTAGGGTTTTAGACATTCACATTAGGATACCCTTCTGTTAGGGTTTTGCAAAACATGTCTAGGGTTATTACAAAATCAATTAAAAATGTGAGTGGGGTGGGAATATTTATCAGTGATGAATCACCCAAATTAAGAATTAATATGATTCATTATAGCTGGACACAGCAATGTTAGTGATATATTGTCAAATGAATGAACATTTAACATAAATAAATCAATGTTTTAAAGCGCACCTTTGTTTCTTGAAAAACCTTGTCTTGAGAGGTCCCCCTTCATACTCCTTGAGAATATAGCAATTTGTTTTACTAATCAAGATCAATAGAGGAATAAAGTGATTAGTATAATTAAAACTTAAATAAGTACATAAAACCAAAAACTGAAAGGAAATCAGATACTTACCTTTGGGAGTTGTTGAGGGCTCCCTCCAAAGCTTGAGGGATACCTATAAAATTATAAAACATCAAAATATAACATAATATATCTAAGGCTACAAGCAAAGGACTTACTAGTGTAAGTCCCTAATGTAAAATTATTCGTGTTTGACTTTCTTTGGGTCTCCTTGTTCAGCAATGTTGGCTTGATCTCTTTCTATCTTCTTGTTTCTCATATTTTCAGGACAGTAACTTCTATAGTGACCATTTTGTTGGATCTAGTATATGGCATATTAATGGACCAACATTTAATTGTCAATCCAGGATTTCATGAACTTTGAGGCGCATCACTGGAAATGCCAGAGAAGGACTCTAGCAACCTGCAAAACAAAACCCTAACTTGTGTAGAAACTGCTCACACCACACTGGAAATTGGACTCTCACTCAGAAAATAGCAATAAAATATTTTACAAGAAAAATACTTCTTAAAAGAAATAAATAAACTCGGAATTCATGCCACTCAATAAATCAATTTCAAAACTCAAAAGATTGGAAAAGTAAATCTATTCCTTTACTTTGATTCCTGTACTAGGAAAACAGATTGAGTTCGTTTATGTTATGAAAATTGTGTTCCTGTATCGAAATGATCTTGTTCCTATACTAAAGTACTTTGTTCTGGTACTAAAATTTTTCGTTCTTGTACTTGAACGTTTTGTTCCTATACTAAGAACTCAATGTTCCCGAACTAAGAAATCATTGTTCCTGCACTAGAACAGACTTGCTTCCAATCACCCTCCACTCATGTATTAATGCGCTATTACTAGTAAATTGGAAATGAACAAAACGAAAAGGAAATCTTCAACTTGAGCGTTAATTAAAGAGACTATCAATCCAATGCAAGCATTCGATGAAAAGAAATGCAAAGACTAAAAGAAATTCTCACACTAGCAGAAAGGAAAATATTATTGTGTTGGAAATGAAAGTACGCTATCCAAAAGGAAAAACTAAACCCTCTTCAGATATCCGTCATAGTAAGAAATATGCTCTATTTAGAAGATAAATTTCATAAAACCTTTAAGCCCAGAAAAATGTCATAACGATTACAATGCTTGATAATGTTTCGCTTATGTTTATGTGAAGAAATCATTACAATATTATCTTTGAACACATATTTATAAATGTGCAACCATATCTTTCATTCATATGGAAATAAACCAATTGAAACCATAAAACTTACAACTAAATTAAATCTTTCGGAAATATCTCAGAGAATGCTTCTCACAAAAGGGAAATAAAAATGTGATGCTTTCAGGAAGAAAATAAAAGACAGAAATGGAAATGAAATCAACCCAATGCGCCATGTTATGAATCATCATATTTGAGATTATGCATCGAAACAATAACAAGGGTTTCACTAATTTGCGAGTTCAAGCTAGGAAATAAAAATAATGTGTCCATACCAGCATACTAGAACTAACATACTATGGAATATAGGGAGAACGATCTGGGTTGGTTGGTTCGTAGCCAACTAACTCATTTCCCTTTAACGAAAACACTTAATTATGAGAGAAAGATTAACATTACAAAAAATAGAGAAAATGGATGCATGAACCTAGCATTATAAGCTTGTTATTAATGGAAATATCAGTTATTATACATTTGAGCTGAGTAGTCTAGCTCCAAATCATTATGAGGAAGGGGAAGACCCCAAGCACTCAAATTAGCAGCATGAGAGTACAATGAAATGGTTTTCTCCTCCCTTGGCTTTGAGCCATAACTCTGTTTTTATGCATTTCATGATACAAATTTGGCTTTAGGCCAGCCAATCCATTACAAAAAAGGATGAGGAAGTGAATCCCAACTACTTTCCATCAATACGATAAAAAAAAACCATTTTCACATCAATAAAATGCTGATCTGATACAAATTTTCCATTTTTTGGCAAATCTGGGTAAGATCCTGGAATTATGGAAAAATAATCTTTTTTTTTATAAAACTACTTCAAAGACCTGCATGTAACTTTTAGACTAATGTGAACCTTGGGAAATGATTCAGGTTTTAGATAATCTATTATACTATTAAAAAACCAATTTTATTGTGTGTTCGATATTCACCTCCAGATACACACAAATCGATGTCAAACTTGGCAGTTTGAAAATTGTGCTAAGATCCTAGAATTCTAGAAAAACAATCCTTTTTTATAAAAATACTTCAAAGACATAAGTGTAACTTTTACACTAATGTGAATCTTTGGAAACAGTTCAGGTTCTAGATAATTTTTTATATTGGTAAAAAACCCATTTGCTCGGATTTTTTAGATTCGCCTCCAACTGCACACAAATAGAGGTCAAACTTGGCAGTTTGAAATTGTGTGAATTTTGAGTAGATTTGTTGATTTGCTTCTAGAGACCCACACA
Organism: Pinus albicaulis; assembly: GCA_034641835.2. Taxonomy (NCBI): domain Eukaryota; kingdom Viridiplantae; phylum Streptophyta; class Pinopsida; order Pinales; family Pinaceae; genus Pinus; species Pinus albicaulis. The sequence continues at coordinate 8,192 of JAXQQM020081821.1, read as the reverse complement.
TGTTACCTGGGTGAAATCAAACTCATGGGAAGGTGCTATAACATCATTTTTTACAATAACCATCTTTGGTTTCCCCTGGAAGCATGTCGAGATGTCGAAGCCCCAAATCAATGCAGGAATGTTAGTGTAGGAGTGTTGGTGCATGAATAGAACTTGGTGCAATTAATTGTTGATGCATATGTATCATTGATTGCTATTTAATGCACCTTCATGAAATAACACAAACACCATTATCAATAATCATTTTGATGAAAATGTTATCGAAATAAAGGAAATATGTTAAATAATGAACAATTACCTAATCATGCTCCAAGTTTAAGCTACTAGCCCAACAATTGTGCAAAATGATAGTAATAACAATTAAAATCATGAGTAATAATAGGGTGAAAATATGAATTATACACAAAAATTCTGGGGCATAACATCCCCCCCATGCCGATCATCTTGAATGTCCTCATGCAAGCAAAACCTCTGACAGAGACCAAAGTTAATTAAGACTGTAGGGCTAGGGTTTTTCTATTAGAGTCATACTTCATTGACTTAAACTATAGCGATAACTAAGTAGTATAATGTAAGTAAGTTCCATATTATGTTGACTCCATTTTCATCAATAAGATAAGAAATACTTGCAACCATAGATTTAGTGATGTCAAGACTGATATTCATTATTTCGAAAATAGTAACTAATGCTAAGAGTACCAAAGGAATGCTAACAATGTTGTCACTGTAGGAATATTAAATAGGAATCTATAAAATTTTCCACAAAGCATATTAAGAGTAGTCAAAATTATAAGTCTTGACTTTCAATAGCCTCATTATTTTAAATAGAAGTGACATTATTTGATGTTAAAGATGGATGGAAATGGGGAGAAAGAAAGATGAAAAAACAATACCTTCTCAGGATGACAATCTTACCATTACCCAAGCATATAGTTGAAGCTCCTCTTATTCAAAAAAAAGTGAATCACTTGCACTAAGGGTCCCACATCCATGAAAACCTTCATATTTCTGAAAGATAGAACTCCAAATCACATTATTGAAAGGATGTTAAAACCATTATCAAAGATATATGACAATTAGTTCAAGGAACGACAAAAACAACCAAGTAAATGATAGTGTAATTAATTTTAATACCACAGGCATGGCCCTACTACTAGTAGGCGTCTATAGCCTCTATAGGGATTCCTTTTAACCCAATGAAATGCATGTGTCCCACATATTATATATAGATTCAGAGTCATTTAAAAGAATTTACATTTTTTATAAGTTAACCGAAGGCCATTGTCCTGGCTTTGATAACCAGCTAACAAGAATTCCATTGATAAGAAATAACAAGAATGAACAAGTCAGCTCATGATGAGACCTCTTATCTTTCAGCTTTTCAACTAAAATCCATTACCCTGGCTTGGTGACCAGTAGCAGTAATGTCATTTTCGTTAGGACCCATGATCATTGTAGGTCGGCACGTAATGAGACCTCCCATCCCTCAATTAATAATTTTAAAAGAAACTCTTATTATAATTAACCTTAAATAGGTTACTTAATAGGTGGGGAGGCAAATCTTATCCTTAAGAGCACATGATGGTGTGAAAATTTTTTAATTACTAATCTTTATCGATTGGTCCTTCTACCATAAAGACTCATTTTAAAGAAAACATCTCGGATAATGATTGAAAGATTCATTAACTTGATTGTGTTAGGGTTCTCATGAGAGCTCATTAGGGTTTTAGAGGAATGATCGACCATATGAGGATCTTCATCAATAGCTTCGAAGAGAAACTTGAAATGGCTTCTTGGATGACAGTCTGTTAGAATGAATAGGGTAGAAGTAGGTTTTTAAGCTTACGAATGGAAATTATTGAATATAACAATAAAAACATCCCTAACCGACCCAATAAATAATCTCAACCAATAATCAAAATCACTTTACAAAATATGAGGCATTAAGAGTAAATTTCTTCTGACGTGACTCACCACAAGAGTGCATAATAATGGAAATTTCAATAGTTGTACCTTAGGGAATTTAAGAGTGACGTTATAGAAATTTTATTCCAAATGGAATTTTTATTTATTGTTTCTATACTACTCTGCCCTAATTTAAAGAGAGGAAGACCTCCTTCAAGTGTAGGAGTACTTCAAGTGTAACCACGTGCTTAACAAAATACTGAATATACTCACACTCAGGTTTAAAAAATAGAATTTAACACATATTGAAGTATGAGAAACCAACTTCTTTACTTGATATGGTACCAAGAGTTTCCAGTTAATGAGGGAATGGGGTGTGCTAACAATTGTTTGGAACCAGGCTTCAATAGCACCCACATATTCAAGGTTCTCCAACTTGTACAAGTCTTCCACCGCTTGATGTTTTCTCTCTTTAGATTGACAAGGATGATTAAGGGAAATTCTAAGGTTTTCTTCTTAGTGAGCTTCAACAACGGTTTTCGAACAAGCTCCAATCATAGATTTCTCCTCTAATGGTTTATGGATTAAAGTTTCTTCCCTAGGTAAATTTTTTGTGGTAATAAGGGAAGTAGCTGAAATCACCCCTCTCCCCTCTATAAAAGATATGTCATTTACTTCAGTAGGGGAGTGAGTAGGAAAAATAGGTTTTTTAAATTGATGTGCAACTTGATAATCAGAATTAGGATTTGGTTGCACAAATTATTGGGGCCATAGAGAAGGATAGCATGGTGGTGCATTGGACACGAATTTTAGTTGCCGTGGCATAGGTAATGGATTTTGCATGGGGAATTTCCCTATAGAGGAGGCTCCAAACCATTCTTGAGGTTGTGGGAATATATGGCTTGAGGGAGAGATCCAATACGGCCATAAGGTGGGGTATTGAATTAGAGGAGGATTATAAGTATTCCATGGAATTGTAGGGTTATAGATTTGCTGAGGAACCTATTTAGGACAATAAATATTATTCCAAGCATTAAATGATGGTGAGTTTTGAGTTACACCTAGTTGTCAATTTATTTCCTTACTTGATTTCTTAAATACTTGTTGTAACCATAGTAGTGATGGGAAATTTATTAAGTGATCCTCCTTGCACTGCTTTTGTTCTTCCTACAAATCAACCAATTGTAAATTTAGAGAAGCTTTTGTAACTCCTATTTTTGTAGCAGATTCCAAAAATTGAGAAGAAATTTCTCGATAATTCTTACCGATCTTGGAGATTCCTCTTGAATACCGAATGCATAATGTACAAACATCATCATATGGTAAATGAAAAAAATCACCTTCTCCTATCATATTTAAAGGTTCTAAAAATTCATCTTTGATCCCTTTGAGTAGGAGTTTTTCACAATCTTGTTTTCCAAATGTTTATGTTTTTATTTTTGAAGGTTTTATTGAAATCACTCAACATAGTCCTCCAAACTTTCATTTTCCCCTTGTGTTAGTCCAAAAATATCTTCACCAGCTTGGTAGTAGTATTGATGCTTCTCTAAGAATACATTCTTCATGTCTTCCCATGTTTGAATGCATTTCCCACCAAGGCTCATGAACCATCGGAGAGTTGTTGCTTTTAGAGTAAGAGGAAACACTTGCAACATTTGATGATTAGTACAATAACCATATCCTCTATAAATTAATTCAAAATAAAACAGGAATGTATATGGGTATTCAATTTCCAAACCATGAAATTTTGGTAGTTCAGATGGGGTAATACTATGCATTTGTGCCACTCCTGGATCTTTGATAGGGAATTCAAAAGTAACAATGTTTGTCATTTCTTACCAAATGAAAAGAGGTTCTCCATGTAATACTTCGAGACTCCTTCTTCAAATTTTATTGCCAATTCATCAGTGAAATAGGTGCATTGGATGATTGATATTAGCCTCAAAAGTCCTCATTGGAAAATTCCTCGAAATACCATTTCTTTGTTTTCAACAAGCTAGTTGGTATATCTTGTTAGCACGTGGTTGAATAGATGGGGGTGGGGGGTGGGGGGGTGGTTCTTACAACACCCAAGAAATGGAAAAACTTAAAAAGAATGCAGGAAAAAAACAAGTTCAAAGAATCAATTTTAATAAAATAAAATTTGCAAGAAAAACTAGGTAAAGAGCAAACCAAACTGTAGCAGGTTACCAAGGCCAATCCCCTAAGCGCCTCCCTGGAAATGACGCCAAAATTTTGGGTGTAGTATATGGCATATTAATGGACCAACAATTAATTGTCAATCCGGGAGTTCATGAACTTCGAGGCGCGACATTGTAAATGCTAGAGAAGGACTCTAGCAACCTGTAAAACAAAACCTTAACTTGTGTAGAAACTACTCACACCACACTGGAAACTGGACTCTCACTCAGAAAATAGCAGTAAAAGATTTTACTGGAAAAATACTTCTTAAAAAAAAAAAATCTCAACATTCATGCCACTCAGTAAATCAACTACAAAACTCAAAAGTTTTAAAAAGTAAATCTATTCTTGTACTGTGATTCTTGTACTACAAAAATAGAGTGAGCTTGTTTATGTTATGACAATTCTATTCTTGTATCGAAATGGCCTTGTTCCTGTACTGAAATACTATGTTCTGATACTGGAACGCTTCGTTCTCGTACTAGAACGTTATTCTCTCGTAACTGAATTTTTTGTTCTGGCACTAAGAAATCATTGTTCCTGCACTAGAATAGACTTTCTTCCAATCACCCTTCACTCATGTATTAATGTGTTATTACTAGTAAACTGGAAATGAACAAAACAAAAAGGAAATATGTAACTTTAACATTAATGAAAGAGACTCTCAATCCAATGCAAGCATTTGATGAAAAGATCTGCAAAGACTGAAAGAAATTCTCACACTAGTGGAAAGGAAAACACTCTTGTGTTGGAAATGAAAGTACGCTAGCCAAAAGACAAAACTCAACCCTCTTCATATATCTGTAAAAGTAAGAAATATGCTCTATTTAGAAGATAAATTTCATAAAAAATTTAAGCCTAGAAATTGTCATAACGATTACAATGTTTGATAATGTCTTGCTTATTTTTATGTGAAGAAATTTTTATGGTATTATCTTTGAAAATAGAGTTATAAATGTGCAACCAGATCTTTCAGTCACATGAGGGAACACAATGCTGTAAGGAAATAAACCAACTGAAACCATAAAACTTACAACTAAATTCAATATTTGGGAAATAGCTCAAAGAATGCTTCTCAGAAAAGGGAAATAAAAATGTGATGCTTTAAGGAAGAAAATAAAAGACATAAATATAAATGAAATCAACCCAACGCACCATGCTATGAGTCCTCATATGTGATATTATGCATGGAAACAATAACAAGGGTTTCAATAATCTATGAGTTCAAGCAAGGAAATAAAATTACTCTATCCACACCATCATACTAGATCTAACATATTATGAAATATAGGGAGAATGAGTTGGGTTGGTTGGGACCTAGCCAACTAGTTCATTTCCCTGTAAGGAAAATGCTTAACTATGAGAGAAAGACTAACATTACAGAAAATAGAGAAAATGGATGCATGAACCTGGCATTAGAAGCTTGTTTTTAATGGAAATATTAGTCCTTATACATTTGAGCTCCATATTCTAGCTCCAATGGATCTGAGGAAGGGGAAGACCCCCAACGCTCATCTTACCAACATGAGAGTACAATGAAATGCCTTTCTTGGCTTGGATACATATCTCTATTTGTATACATTTCATCATACAAATTTGGCTTTAGGCTAGCCAATCCATTACAAAAAAAGATGAGGAAGTGAATCCCAACTATTTTCCATCAATAGAAGACCATTAAAACCATTTTCCCATAAAAAAAATTGTTGATCTGATATGAATTTCCCATTTTTTGGCAAATCTGGGTAGGATTCGGGAATTTTGGAAAAACAGTCATTTTTATAAAAATGCTTCAAATATCTGCGTGTAAATTTTATACTAATGTGAATATTGGGACACTGTTCAGGTTTTAGATAACGTATTATACTAGTAAAAAACCCATTTGATCGTATGTTCTCGATTTACCTCCAGATGCACAAAAATCGATGTCAAACTTGGGATTTTGAAAATTGTGCCAAGATCCTAGAATTTTGGAAAAACAATCATTTTTTATAAAATTTATTCAAATACCTGCATGTAACATTTATATTAATGCAAATCTTGGGAAATGTTTCAGGTTCTAGATCATTTTTTATACTAGTAAAAAACCAATTTTCTCGAAGTTTTTAGATTCACCTTAAACTGCACACAAATCGAGGTCAAACTTTGGCAGTTTGAAATTGTGTGATTTATTAGCATATTTGTTGATTTGATTCTAGAGACACACACGTGTGACCTGGGTGAAATCCAACTCATGGGAAGGTGTTAGAACATCATTTTTTACAATAATCATCATTGGTTTCTCCCGGAAGTGTGTCAAGATGTCGAAGCCCCAAATTGGTGGAAGAATGCTAGTGTAGGAGAGTTGGTGCACGAACAGAACTTGGTGCAATTAATTGTTGATGGATGTGTATCTTTGATCGCAATTTAACACGCCTTCCCGAAATAACACAAAAACCATCATCAATAATCATTTTTATGCAAATCTTATTGAAATAAAGGAAATATGTTAAATAATGAATAATTACCTAATCATGCTCCAAGTTTAAGCTATTAGCCCAACAATTGTGCAAAATGATAGTAATAACAATTAAAACCATGAATAATAATAGGGTGAAAATATGAATTATACACAAAAATTATGAGGCCTAACACCATTTTATGGCATTGATATCATTCTAACTTGGACATGTCAACTTTCTTTATTGGTCCTTTCGATTTATTTCCTTTATGTTGATAAATGTAGACATTTGATACTCCTTCAGAATTAGCAGCTAATGAGATCCTTAATTCTTTCTGACTGCATGCAGTCCAAATTTCTTTAAAGGTGGGAGATACATTCCAAATGTTAATTCCTACAGCAAATGCATCCCAAGTAGGTGGCAATCATAATAAGGTAGTGATCACGAGTTCTTTATCTCGAACAATTTCATCAATGGCAAAAAGATCATCCTTGATTCTTGCTATCTTCACAAATAAGGAGACTATTGTGTCTTCTTTAGTCATGTTTGTAGTCCTTAGCTCATTCTTCAAACTTGCTACTCGACCAATGTTCTTAATAGTGAATAACTTCGACAAGGATTCATACATTTCTTGCGCGTGGTATATGTTTGATATGAATGGGAAAAGGTTGTCCTTTATTCCTTCTACCATTAGAGTCATGGATACTATTTCTAGTTCCTTGTATTTCACTTTGTCACCTTGACTGGAATCCTCTATTGGCTTCTTCAAGTTTCCTTTAACCAAGTCCAGTACCTTATTATTTTCAAGGATGAGATCAATTATCTTCTTCCAAGACCTGTATTTTGAGGCTCTTTAAAGGTTTTTTTCTCCCTTGATTGTGTTATACATCTTCCTAGAGTGTAGTATATTCCTTCCCTAAGATGATCCTTTGAGTGGTTCCTTGGTCAAGTGTTGAAGACTACCTTTTTCTTCCTTCTTCACCAAAGCTCTCAAACCATGTTATAAAATCATCAAGTCAGAAAGATTTTCTTATTCTTGATAATTACTTGTGATGTTTCTTATTATTGTGATTCTTTATATCTTATTTCTTTTAGTTCATCAAGCAATTACCAAAGCAATAACACATAAAATAATAGACACCAAATGTAGGCACTGTGCCAGGGAAAAACCCCCTCAAGGGGAAAACCCAATCAAGATAATTCTTCCTTTAAATAGTATTCTTTGAGACTCTTCACCCTAGACATAAACCAGACCTTCCCTCCACACCAAGTCAGCCTCCTAGATCTTCGACCCCTTTCCAGCAACTTTGACTAGGCAACAAATTCCAATAGCAAACAGCTTCTAGCAGCAGAAAAACTTGGAAGACTTTGATCTCCCTATCTAGGGCGTGAAACAAAGAGAGAGAGGCACCAAAATTTCATTTTTATTTGTCTCCTAAGACTTCCCCAAACTCACACTTCTTTCAGCTTCCCGGCAACAGACTTTGAAATTTTCCCAACTACAAGAGATATTGAACTTTATATGAGAGAGTGTACTTCAAATGAATTTTATTTCCTTCCTTTTATAGGCTCCAGGTGTGGAGGTCACATAATTCATATTTTACTCAATTTTAAACCTTTTTGTTACACCATTTTTTTGGTCATCTAACCTATTACCATTAGATGAAC